>PISX010008001.1:0-84515 GCA_004024625.1 Mellivora capensis | reverse complement strand
ACTCTCTCTGCTTGACTTATTTCACTCAGCATAATCTCTTCCAGTCCCATCCATGTTGCTACAAAAGTTGGGTATCCATCCTTTCTGATGGAGGCATAATACTCCATAGTGTATATGGACCACATCTTCTTTATCCATTCGTCTGTTGAAGGGCATCTCGGTTCTTTCCACAGTTTGGCGACCGTGGCCATTGCTGCTATAAACATTGGGGTACAGATGGCCCTTCTTTTCACCACATCTGTATCTTTGGGGTAAATACCCAGTAGTGCAATTGCAGATTTTTAAAAAATTAAATATTAAAGCACCTGATCTATTAGTGGACAGATAATAGCACCGTTTAAAACTCTCTGTGTTTTAATTTGAAAATGATTATGTTGATACCAAAAGTTTAAATGCTGATTTATTCTAGAGATATCTTCTTGGATTATTGGCTTTTTAACTATAGAAATGCTTCCTTAGTTGACATGATATACAGTCAATGCCACAAAAAAAAAACAAAACAGCACCCAACCCCCCAAAATCTCAATTGTTTACATCAATGAATTTAGGTGTACGGGATAGTGTGTGGGTCAGCTGAACCTGGCCTGGACTACGCATTGTGTTCAGCCAGCCTCATGCATCTCTTCATTCCCCCTGCACAAGGATGTATTTTTTTTCATAGTAAATGTCAGAAGCACAGGAGGCCAAACCAAATCATGTAAGCACACTCAAGGCCTCTGTGTCTTGTCTGATATTCCAATGCTCAAGCAAGTCAAATGAAATCAGCCCAGGTAGAAAGGGAAGCTTATTCCTCCTGCTCGGGGAGGAGGTCCTGAAAAGTCACATGGTACAGATGTCAATGTATAAAACAAACCAACAAGCATGGGCAAAAGTTTACTCCCCAAAGACTTATTTTTCCTGAAATTAAATTTTGTCCTTTGCCCAGTTACCATAAAAGGGACTCAATACTGGACATGATGAGAAAACCATAATACATCAAGAGTACTATATTTAATGGCCCCTGTAATATTTGCTTCATGCATTGCATGATTTAGCCAATTTACAATTTAGCCAATGTTACAGTTTGTGAGGATTTGGAGCAAAAATGATATGATTTCTGATTTATTATATGCTTCTCATATAGACACAAGAAGTTAATTTTTGTGACTTGGATTATAATGAAGGTGACACTATAGTCAAATGGATGAAAGCTAGTCTTTTCATCAAGTGATGCTGAGTTAACAGAATATCATATGGAGGAAATCATATTCTTGCCTCCACATCAAATACAAAAATAAATTTCAGATCCATTGGGATATACATGTACAAAATAAATTTAGAGCATGGTTATCTCTTTGGAACATAAAAAATGTTTCTTAAACAGGATAGCAAAATATCTAGGCATAAGTAAATGATTAATAATTTAGATAGGCCTAAAATCAGGAATTTTTTTTAATCAAAATGCATTATTTCTAGAGTGAAAAAACAAACCATACACTGAAGATATATTTGGCAATACACTTCCAATTTCATCACCAACCACCAAAAAAAAAAAGGCAATAAATGAGTTACAGTCTTAGTGATTTACAAAGAGAATATCTAAATGACAAGCATATGAAAATGTCCTCAACCTCATCTTCCATAAGGAAAATATAAAATACTACAGTGAATACAGGGCCCACCCACTAGAGTTAGTAAAGTAAACCGACAATTCCAATTGAGGGATGTGAAACATCTGGAACTACTGAGATTTTATGCTCTTATAACTACCTTGGGATATTGTTATGAAATGCATACTAAAGTTTCATTCGGGCATAGCAAAGAACCTAACAAATTGGATCTATTAGGCATTTCCTTCAATATGCCAGCATATATTCATCAAAAGACATGTACAAGAAAGTTCATGACAGCAAAAAGTTGAATGATTCCTAATAAGAATCCTAATAGTCGAATGCCCATTAATGGTGAGTATATAAAGAAGTTATATATAAAAATTAAGGCACATCTACAGAGCACTGCACATAAATAATGCATTCTACACATAACAGCATGAACAAGCCTCACCAAAAATGTTGTCAAAAGGAAGACAGACTCAAAAGGGCCAAAATGCTATGAATCCGCTTATGTAGTTCTCAATTTAAATGAAACTGGGAATACACAAAATTTGCAGGAAAGGGTGAGACTAATAGTATATGACTACTCAGCATTAACAAAGGAGGTTCTTCCTTTTTAAAAACAGGATAATGGAAATGGTTGTGTTTTGGTATTAGGACTAATTTTTCCTCCTGATTCCTATGTTGACTGCAAAGAACTTTGGTGATGGAAAGCATGTTTCCTTTAATAAGGATGTTTCTACAGGTTTCCTTTAAATAGAAGGAATACTCTCTGACTTACACAACTTGTTAAGGATTTAGTTATTTTACAAAGCAGCACAGAACTGCCTACATGTTGATTAGATCATCTTAACCTTTTATTTTAGGCTACTCTTAAAAATTAATAGAGGCCAGCTTTGGTCATTGTATGTCAGTTTTATGAGTAATTCCTTTGTGAGTCCTTTAATGTAAATAGGTTACCCATCGAGGCATGAATGAGGAGAATGTTTAAGGACAACAGGGTAATATTTGATCTACAGCTCCTTTCTAAGTGGCCTGTCAGAGATATGTTCCTGTATTGCCGCATTGTGTGAAGCTTCTTCTCTAACGTGGTGTTTGTTCTCTCTTGGCCTCATTAATAAAAAGGGTTTATCTAATGCATTAATCAGTGAACACAAATGATACCCACTGGCAATGAGGAACTATTTGTGATCTTATAAAATGTGCTTATTATTAATGTTGTTTTGCTGGTTATTGCAATTAGGCATGTGTGAAATTTTCCAAAGTGACTTACAGTGATTAATTTCTCATATAGAAAACCCTCTGTTCTTTTTACAAATGAGAGTCTAAGATTTATAGATGTGGAGTAACTTCTCCAAATTCACAAATAAAAGATAGCAACAAAAGGACAATCATCAATGACAGTGTCCTTGCTATCAGACTGTCTACAAAAGTAGGACTTAATGCTTTACATTAAAAAAAAAAATCAAAAATAAAATGTCACCAAAATCCAGCCCCAGCTTATTAATGTATTCAAAATATCTCAATCAATGATTCTTAAAATTTTCTACTGTCACCATAATAGCATAGAGAATGAACTTGTGTCACAGAACCGTCAGGAGGTATAATCTGAAGCAAGCAATGCACAAACTTCCTTTAAAGATATGCTTTATCTTGTAAGTTAATGCAAATTTTGCACAATGGCCTATAGCTATTCATGTTTGCTTCTAATAAAAATATAATGTGTAAGATTACTCATCATGTTATACCTTTATCATGCAATAACCACATATCCCCCAATTAACTGCAATTATCAGAGGATGAAAAAATAGGCTCTCTAAAAGAATTATCAATTAATGATGTGCCTTACCTTCTCTTACTCAGATCCAGCAAATTATGAGTAGCTACTATGTGTCAGCATTTATTTCAGGCTACAAACCTATTATAGCATGAAGAGTCAGAATTTCAGGGAACTTTGCCTAGTGTTCTTCACCTATCTGAGCCTCGATTTCTTTATATTAAACATGAAAATGACAAACTTACATTTCAGAGTGGTCATGAAGTCTCAGGTGACAAAAATGCATATTACGAAAGTGTCTCTAGGAACCATAAGGAGCCCACAAGTGTAAGATTCAGTCATTGTACATATGTGAGACATACAGTTTAGGTGCAAGGTAGACAATAGTGTGCCAGATAGTCAAAGATTCCTGCCTTCAAAATGTTTACATTCCAATGAGAAGAGAAGTGACACAGGTTTCTCATTTATTATATAGGCTTGTAAAACCCATCCAGCTAGATATTTGGACTTAAGTGCAAGATCTGAAAACATAAAATGCCCAGAAGAAAGCACAGGAAGAAAGTTTCTTGACATTGGTCTTGGCAATTATCTATTGGATAATACATCTAAAGCACAACTAACAAAAACAAAACAAAATAAACAAGTTGACTATGTCAAACTAAAACATTTTTGCACAGCAAAGGAAATCATAAAAAACAAAAAACAAACAAACAAACAAACAAAATCCTGAGAAACAAAAATCAAAAAAGTCAACCTATAGAACAGAAAACCACATATCAGATAAGGGGTTAATATAAAAAATATATAGGAAGCTCAAACAACCAATAGTAAGAAAACAAATGATCCAATTTAAAAAATAGGCAATGGACCTGAAGAGACATTTTTTAAAAGAAGATATTCAAACAGCCAACAGACACATGAAAAGGTGCTCAACATTGTTAATCATCAGAGAAATATAAATCAAAACCACAATGAGAAATCACTTCACATCTGTTAGAATGGCTATTATACAAAAGATAAGAAATATCAAGTGCTGGTGGGAATGTGGAGAAAAGGAAACACTTGTGTGCAGTTGGTAGGAAAGTAAATTGGTGTAGCTATTATAGAAAACAATAGGGAGGTTTCTCAAAAAATTAAAAATAGAATTACCATGTGATCCAGCAATTCCACTTCTGGGGAAATTTCATTTCCCAAAGGAAATGAAATCACTATCTTGAATAGATGTCTGTACTTCCATGTTCATTGAAGCATTATTTATAATAATCAAGACCTAGAAACCTAGTGTTCATTTACAGATATTAGGATACACACTCACACACAAGAATATTTTCCAGCCACAAAAAGAAAATCCTGCCACTTGCAACAACATAGATGAACGTAGAAGCATATTATAAATGGAAGAAGTCAGAGAAAGACAAATCTATAAGAGCTCACTTATTTGTGGAATCTAAAACAAACAAATTCATAGAAACAGAAAAGAGATTGATAGTGACCAGAGGCTGGGGGCTTGAAGATAAGAGAAATGGGTTAAGCCAGTCAAAAGGTACAAATTTCCGGTATACAATAAGTAAATTCTGAAGATATAACATATAATATGTTGTACTTATTCCTATAGTTAGCAATACTAAATTATAATTGCTATATACTCTATTACTTGAAAGTTGTTAAGAAAGTAGTTTCTAAAAGTTATGACAAGAAATAATTCTGTGAGATGATGGATGTTCACTAATTTTAATGTGGTAATCACTTTGCAATATATACATATGTCAAATCATTATATTAGACACCTTAAACATATATAATATTTTAGGTCAATGATCTCCAAATCAGACAAAAAAAGAATAATAGACATTGTCAAGTAGATTGAAATCAAATGCCAATTAACTGTTGGACAGAAATGTGAACACCATTTCTTTGTTATTTTGGGATGCAAAGGAAGGAAAAAGCCAAGGCCTATTTACCTAAGGTCATAGAATCAAAGACTGATTAAAAATGAAAGCTGGAAAATAGGAAATGTATTATTGTTTGTAGAGTATTTTGTCCTTTAGAATGACAAATGCATAATTCTGACTGAGGATTTCTAAGAGACTGGCCTCAGCCTTTATCTCAATTAAATTCATTTACAAAAATACCAGAACCAAACTGCGTTTTTCCATTATATTCTAATATCACTTAACATTTTTTCTAAAGCTCTCTTCATCCTTCTTTCCCATATTCTACCCAAACTAAAGCACTAGATAAGTAGAAATCAAATTATATTCAATCAATTTTAAATGAACAGGAGAAGAAAAGAACCATTTCATTAAATAAAATTTAATCCAGAGAGGAATTGATAATGCAATAAAAAATTATATTACAATACTTAAGTCAAATTCAGAGTAGACCAAATGAATTCAAGCCATTTTAAACACAAAATTTCTGCAGCATGTATTTCAAAATACACAAACCATTATAAAATGACTTTATAAGTATTGTATATGAGATGAAATGTGTCAGTGTAATCCAAGTTAATCTAAGACTCTCTAATATACAAAAATCAGAGTTAAGACTCAGTAAATTTAATTCATATTAGATACCTAAACATTTTTAATTAAATAAAATTTTATCCAAAGAGCCCCAGTCCAGAAACATTTTTATTCAAGTAAGCCAAAATCAATTCAATGTAATCCCCTCACACACAAAAATCAAGCATAGCTTGGATTCATTCTATTTACATACATTAAGTTAAACTCAGTTCCATAGCCAACAAAATTATTCTTCAAAGATGAAGCAAAAATAAAAGCTTTCTCAGTTACACAAAAACTGATACTGATAAAATTTATTGCCAGCAGACCTGTCCAGCAAGAAATGTTCTCGGAAAAATCGTCTCATATCAGGGAACACAAATTATCAATATAAAGAATCAGGGAGGGGGTCATCGCTACATGATCCAATGAATAGAAAAGAATATAGAAGAAACTTTATGCCCACAAGTTTGATAATAGAAAACCTGGGTACTCCTGTATGCGTTATAAAATTTGCATCAATAATTAATAGGCTTCAATAAATAATAATTAAAAATAAATAAATAATGCACACATACATACATGCAATGGATCCAGATTGTTTGATTTGCAACATCTAGCAAACATTTAAGAATGATACCAATTTCCCATAATTCCCCAGGAACTAGACACAGAAAGAACACTTTCTAACTGTCTCTCTGAGGCCAGTATCACCGTAACACCAAACCCAGATAAAGACATGACAAGAAAGGAAAACTACAGAACAGTATCTCTTATGAATATAAATTCAAAATTCCTCAACAAAATCCTATCAAATCACATTCAAACAAAAGGAATTAGAAACCATAACTCCCGATGTATGGACTCATGGACTGTCCCTGCATACAGACAGCAAAGAGAAACCAAAGAGGTAGACCCCTCCAGATTGGTAGACGGCAGATTTAATAAGAAAGGGAACTTACATGCAAGGCTTATCTTGCGTGACCACAAGAGGAGTAGATCTAGGTGCACCTGGGTGGCTCAGTCAGTTAAATGGCCGACTCTTAGTTTCGGCTCAAGTCATGCATGATTTCACAGTCATGAGATTGAGCCCTGTGTCAGGCTCTGTCCTCAGGCTCTGAGTTTGCTTCAGATTTTCTCTCCCTCTCCCTCCAGCTCATGCACATCACCCCCACCCCTTAAATAAATAAATAAAATCTCAAAAATAATAAATAAATAAAAAGAGTAGTATGTCACCCAGCCATCGGCCAGAACCTTAAAAGTTTATGTAGAGGCCTTAACTGGGTTTTGTCATGTGTACCACCTAGCAAGTCTCAGTAACACCTTGCTCTCTCATTGTGATTCTTGAAAATGGCTCCAGCAGTGGGAACCATGGGCAGAATATGCATTCCAAGGACAAGGGTAGGGACTATGAGACTCTGATTGCCCAGGCCCAGCCCACAGGTCAACTAGAGGTCAAGTCCTCTCAGTGACCTCCTCCAACAGTGGGATCAATTGCAGGTATACAAGGCTGATTCATAGGTTGGGGAAGGGAAAAGGAAGAAAAAAAAAAAAAAAAAGGAATGGAATTTTCTACAACAGGCTAAAGGAAGAAAAATAATATGCTTATATAATTTTTGCTGAAAAAGCATTTAACAAAATCCCATATCTATTCATTATTAAAAACTCTCAGAAACCTTAACAGAGAGGAACTTCCTCAACTTGATAAAGAACATCTTTAAAGAAGCTATAGCTAACATCACACTTAATTGTAAGAGGAGATACTTTCTGCCCGAAATTAGGAACAAGGCAAGGATATGCTCACTTATCATTCCTACTCCATGTTGTAAGGAAGTCCTAGATAGTGCATGAGGCAAGGAAAAGAACTACAAGGTATACAAATTAGAAAATAAAATATTTTTAGAAATATTATAATTATAATCTAGTATAATTTAATTAACCCCTATCTAGATTATCCCACCTGCCTGTGATTTAATTTCAACTTTATTTATACTCATGTTGAGAAGTGAATTTTTTCATCAAAGAAAATTCACTTTGGTTTAATTCAAAGCAAAGATTAGCCATGACAATAGGTTCTAATATTTTTGTGTGTGTTAAAAATATGAGTGGCACCTAAATTTTAGATTTGTTTGGGTCCTAGATCTTTATAGATAAACAGTCTTCCAGAAAGATTTGCAAATCATTGGCTCAAGACCACTTTGATTCACTCACAATCTCTGCTAAATTTTCTATAATATGGTAGATTTCAGTTTAATTCAATTAAAATCCCTGATAAATTTTCTATAATATGGTGAAGTTCACCTTGGCTGAAAATTAGAATTTCCTTGAAAGCTTTTCAAAATTCCCAGTAGCCCAGCCTCACCTTAGTAATACTGATTGGTTTTAGGGCAGGGCTCTTAGTAATCCTAATTGGTTTTAGGGTACGGCTCCTGCACAGGTAATTTTTTTTAATTCCCCAGGTGATTTTCATGCGAAGCCAGTTTGGAGAACCACCAGTTGAGAAGCTGTTACTATTCGTATCGCCAGATATTTCTTGGCATCTCTACCTACAGAATTGGCCATAGACCTGCTTATGGCAATTTCCTTTACCCACCTGGGTTAGAATATAGTAGGCATATCAAGACCTAGAGTCTAACAAAATTTACAGAAACTTTCTAGAATGATAGGGAATCCCAAGTAACTGGAAGAATCTGCATATTAGTGTTTCTGGAACTTTAGTGTGTAATGAATCATCTGGGGATCTTGTTAAATTGCATTGCAGATTCTGATTTAGATCATCTGGAGGAAGGGGACTGACATTCTGCATTTTTAACAGGCTTCCCTGTCATGCTAATTCTGATACTACCGGTCCATGGACCACACTTTATATAGAAAAACAGGCGTGGCTTCAGCTGCTGGAAAGACAGTTGGGAATCCTGGCCTTCCTTGCAAGGTTTCAGTACTGTAGCTCTGCAGTTACTTTTTCTCTTCTCAACATGAAACAGGAATTGCACACATGCTCTACACATTCTGTAGTTAAAGATCACAGTGTGTGTTAATTTGACATGTTTTCCCTACTTAGAAGAGCATATGGGTATACACGGGAGAGACCACACTGAGGTAAATTTAATAAATCTGATTATTAAAAAGCAAGTCACTTGCCCACTTGGCCACTTAATGGATCATTAATAAAAATAAACTAAAACAAAGCTAATACAGTGTCTTCATTATTAACAAACATCTAAGTTCATTCTGATGCCTTGGGAATCAGTCTTGGGCCCTGCAGGGCAAGGGAGCCACCCTGAGCTTAAACTCTGCAGCCCGGCACGTTCATTCTACAATCTTGGCAGTAACCTAATTCTGGAAGAACTGAAATATTAGACAAAGAAATGCGGGGGTGGAGTTTGTGTTGCCATTAGGTGAGGCATGCGGTTGAGGAAAAAAAGCTAGCTCCCTGAAAATCATCAGTGTAGTTTCTCCCACAGCATGCAGGTCCATATAGGGCTCAGCAGACAACGTGAAAGGATATGTTACACTGTGATGTATTCAAGGTTTCTTTTAATTGTTTCATAGGAGGGACGCCTCTGTGGCTCAGTCAGTTAAGCATCTGCCCTCAGCTCAGGTTAGGATTGCAGGGTCCCAGGATCGAGTTCCAAGACTTGCTTAGCACTGAGCCTGCTTCTCCTGCTGCCCCCATGCTTGTGCACATTCTCTTTCTCTCTGACAAATAAATAAGTAAAATCTTTAAAAATAAATACAGGATTTTTTTTTTTCAAGAACCTGAACCAGGTGAGTTTACAGATACAAGAACTGGATGGTTTGTGGGCAGGAAGCCCAGCAGGCCATTGCCGCCAAGGTTTGTCAACTAGATCCATCCTAAATGGAAAATATTTGCAAGAAAATTTACTTTTCAAAAGTGTTCTTAGACTTGATAGCCCTACATAAAATTTACTGAAATTGATACTGCTTTCTTCGGATGATGACAATAAGAAGTTAATAGCGTGAAGCTTTTCTTTTCTTTTAATTTAGATGGAGACATTTTAATAAACTAAATCTGGAAACACGCATAGTGACATCGATGTGGTGTTCAGACAGTTTCACCACAGTCCTAACACACAGGCAAATACGTTCCAGCACACAGAATTTTCGTTAATAATGTGTATTATATTTTCAGATGCATAGTTGTTTTATCCATCCAGACACTTCTCTTACCCAACCAAACATTTTCAAAGCTCATTAGCACATCATTGTATATATAATTACAATTTCACTTGCCACAGCATTTTCTTGTTGATTGTAGGGTGGAGAATAGTTCCCTTTGGTGCCTTTCTCTCTCATCTGGAGCACAGAACCTAACTGCTGTGACCACTTATGGGAAAAACTTGGCACACCGAAGGCCCCATATGGAGATCGTTGCAATGTGTTTCCAGAAGCAGCATCTGTGTCTTTGGTTGGCTTCTGGGCTGGCTCCTTATAAGACCTCTTGAACTTCTCTAATGTTGACACTTAGAACAGCTGTGGATTTCCTTGTTGAATTCAGTTCAAATAACATATACTCATACATAGATTATCATTCTGTGTTTTATTAACGAAAAACATTTACATTCCTGAAAATTTGAGCAGTAATTGATGAATAAATATGACAGTCTATAATATGATCAGATTAACAACCACAGTGTTATAACTACCATTCCTTTACAACCCTTAAAAGTAAGTATACCGGGGTGTCTGGGTGGCTCAGTCGTTAAGGGGGTCTGCCTTCGGCTCAGGTCAGGATCCCAGGGTCCTGGGATGGAGCCATGTATTGGGCTCCCTGCTCAGCAGGAAGCCTGCTTCTCCTTCTCCCACTCCCCCTGCTTGTGTTCCCTCTCTCACTGTGTATCTCTCTGTCAAATACATAAAATCTTAAAAAAAAAAAAAAAGGAAAAAGGAAAAAGAAAACTACCCTTAAAAACAAAAAAGTAAGTATACTGTCAAATGACATGCTTTACTGGACTGTAGGCTGTGAATGATTTTTTTTTATATAATTATTGAATCATGAAGTGTCAAAATTAGGATTTTTATTTTGTGACAGGAAGTTTGTAGGATATCTGCATCTAATACTTATTGATCCAGTGTAATGCCTGACTTCTAAAAAGTTAGTTTGATGGTTAGTATATGGTAAGTTCTACAGTTAGACTTGAAAGTTAGACTTTAGTTATATTTTATATTATATTCACATTTAATTATATTTTATAATACATAAAAATATTTCTTGGCAAGCTAGAAATAAATACGTTACATGAAAATAAAACTATTGGGGCGCCTGTGTGACTCATTTGGTTAAGCATCAGCCTTCAGCTCATGTCATGATCCTGGGGTCCTGGAATCGAGCCCCCCAAAGGGGCTCCCTGCTCAGAGGGGAGTATTCTTTTCCCTCTGCCCCTTTCCCCCTCCACTTGTGCTCTCTATCTTCCTCAAGTAAATGAATAAAAATATTAAAAAAAAAAAAGAAAACTACTTTACTCTCTAATGTCAGGATCATCCCCCAATTAAAAGCAAAAAGCAAAGGTTTATTTTAATAATGAGCCCTCAGTAACAAGGCCATGTGACATGAGGAATCTTCAGAGAGCTATAAGATTCTAGAACTCCAAGTATTAATGCTTAACTAAATGTGCACCATGCAACTGACTATAAAAAAAATTATTTCTGAACAATCACTCTAAGTTTTATCATTTGCTTTACCCTGGGTTCTTATAATTATAAAGTAGGAGTGATCAAAAGCCAAAATTAAAAAAATTCAGTGAAGGATTTCAGGATGCTTGTAGCTGTATTTCAATGTCATGTGTTTTTTTGTTGTTGTTTTTTTTTAATCACTCATCAAGGGGCAGCTGGGTGGCTCAGTTGGTTAAGCATCTGCCTTCAGCTCAGGTCATGATCCAGGGGTCCTGGGAACAGCTCTCTGTTCAAGGAGAAGCCTGCCTGTCTCTCTGCCTACTTGTGCTCTCTCTCTGTGTAACATAAAACATAAAATCTTTTAAAAAAATAAATACATTACTCATCATAATTGCATTGATTATAAATCTTCCCTTGCTAAATTCTATTGCTTTAGGGTCTGTGGGTTGACAGCACCATCTACGCAGTGGTTGAAACCTGAGTACCTTCCAAGTGCAGCTCACCTTCCGCACCCTCAGCAACTCTTCCCTTCTTAAGATCAGGACCTACGCACTCCTTCATGCATTCTTACTAACTCCTCGACTGCTTTATAATTAAAATCCTCCATTCAATAAATCCATGGATTGATATTCGATACCGTTGTCACTCACTTATTCCACCAGTTTTCATTTTGTCGGACAAACTTATGACCCTTTTGGTTAATTTTAAACACAACATGCATAACAACACTTGTACTATGCAATCAATTTTAGCTCAATATTGCAATCATTATTACATAGTGATCATTATTAATTCAAAATTTTAAAAAAGATTACTTCCAGATAATGACTCATGTGTTTAAAAAAATTGAGCGCCTCGTAGAGATGCCTTGAAATAAATCATTAAAACCTTCAAGAGAGCATGAGATTTGAATTGTGCCTTGAATAATGGGAGAAGGGAATTAGTATTAATTTAGACTTTAGCTATAGTCCATCATATGAAAAACATAACCAGTATATAAGATTTTACTATTTTCGTTTTCCAAATGAGAACAAAGATCAGAAACACTCGATAATGTACCAAAGAGAACAGCTAGTAAATAATGGAGTTGAATTTTAATCTAAGTTGATTCCTATCCATTTTTTTTCTCCATTTACCCCATAGGATACTTATGACAAATCAATGATCCTTCCAGAGAAACATAGAACTATACATTATGTAAGTGGCCTGAGTTTGTCTAGACTTGTTCCCTTGTGCCACTAATGAACCTACTGTGACCCACACCCATCAAGAGAATTACCCAAAGACATGCCCAAGGTAGTGCTGGAATCAGGACAAAATTAAGGTCTTTGGATTCAGAGTTCATTTCCTTTTCCTTTCAACATCCTGTAGAATGATGTTGGCAAAACTGTAGATGAGGGAATATTTAGGAAAAATAGATGATATGTATGCTAACAGCATTCACAACTCTCTTCTAGGTGCTGAATATTAGGAATTTACACAGTTGGCTTTAAAAATTAAAAGGCACACATCAGTAACATGAGATAGATAGAGGAAAGAAAGTTCTACCACTGGGTATATACTGCCTGCCTCCTTATTTCTTGTCCTTGTCCTTGTTTCTTAGGAAATAGATTAATCTAAGAATTCTAACTTAAAGATAAGTTAGAAATGTGAGAAAACAGAGCCTGAGGAATACTTCCTTTATTCAGCTGATCAGAATAGTAATTGTGCTATCATAGAGAAGCTAAAATCTTGAAATACAGCAGGAGGAAAATGGATGAGACATGGATATGTTGAGGAACTGCTGAAAGAGGTCTTCTAGGAAGAACAACTATTTGAGGGTTGTTTGTTTAGGATATTAAGTACTGCTTTTGAGTGGTGACTTATTACTTGCACTGTAACATACGAAATGCAAAAAAAAAAAAAAAAAATACAACGTGTAGTCTTAGTCCTAGGAAGAATTTAGGACTGAGACAGAGAAACATGCTGTTAACATATCTAAGTACAGGATGTATGTTTGGAATAAGACAACCATCTTGCTCTGAATTTTTAGTGCTAATTTTATGTCATTGAAATATACCAGTAAAGGCAATATATTTAATTTATAACTGCATATAATATAATTGGAATACATTTTTCTAAAGCAAACGCATAGACTAACACTTTTGTTAAACTTTATACTCTGATTTTGAGTTTGGAATAATCTTCCATTCGACAAATATTTTTCAGTTTAGATACGAATGGATTTGAGTCTTAAGATCAGCAACAATTAACAGAGAGTTAGGTAAGGTCTAGAATATGTTGTTTTTTTTTTCCCTCCCCTTCCTGCCGAGAAGATTCCATACTATTTAGCTCTACTCTCTTTTCAGTTTATTTAGAACACTTTTGTTTATCTAGGTGGGACCTAAGAATTGACAATTTTTTTCTTATTTTATTTTTTAGGCATTTCCGTGGCAGAGAGATAGTGGTGAGGTGTCTAGTCTTTACTGAATGACAACTTCGTGCAATTTACTGTCAAGGAGATTTATATCACCTTTCTGACCTGATGTACTTTAAAGGAGCATATTTTTTAAAAACATGAGTCTGAGGTGTTTAGTGTTAGCTAGCAGTTTCTTCCTTCTCACCTGACTATTGCCTCCCAGATTAATTATGAGAATGACCAAAATGAGGGTCCTTCCTTATCTAATACTCTGGTTGCCAAAACATGAATCTGATTGTTCATTAGGAAAAAGAAAAGTTTGAGAATTCTAACAAAGATAAATATGTGAGGAGTATGTAAGTGTAATGCACAATGGTGCAATAGTTTCAATATTACTGTTTAATATCTATTATTTCCTTTACAAGTTAAACTCAGGTTTATGTAGTTGTTGTTGTTTTTTTATTTATTTTGACCTTAATACAATACAGTGGGGAATCCTGTCTTATTACTCCTTTAGCAACACTGGCAAGAAGTTATTATTGATTATGGTTATGTTGGTTTTTTTCTGGATGGCTGAATTTCTTGAATTATTGTCAAAAAGAAAAAGAAAAGAAGCGAACAAATATCTTTAAATCAGGTTGGTTCATAATCAGTACTTTCTACTTCTGAGTGAAATGGAGCATATTTAACTAAACAGCTTTGAGAATTTCATATACCATCTTGATACCACGGACTGTCACATTGACATAGTGCATATACACTGAGATTTATTGCCATTCTTTCTGAAAGAATGAAAGAATGACTAACATAAGCTTACTGTAAATTTCAAGATTCATAAAAGCTTTCCAGGCAGTAATGCTTCACAAATGACTAATCACCTGACAGCCATTTTGTTTTTATAATTGAATATTAAAAATTTTAGTGATTGGTATAGAATATAATTTCAAAATAATTGTGACTATCAACTATATTTGACCATTTGATTTATCATCCTGTGATATTCAGATTAGTAATTGTGACTCCCACTAATATGGAAAGTTCAGCTTCTAAGAAGTTTATAAGACAGGAAACTTATTTGAAATATTGGCAGTCTTTTGGCAGTTTTCCTTTTTTTACAGCCATAAAGCTTGAGACATTTATAGGTGTCTGATGTGAATCCAGAAGCTATTCTGAAAACCTAGTAGAATCATAAAAATGGCAATATCAGGTGTCCTTAAAGTAAGGACAACTACTGTTTGTGAATTTTAGGTTTATGGAATTTTTAACATTTCAATGGAGTAAAACAGAGTTGATTAGTTTTTATCACCTTGACATTTATTTTCGATCAACAGAAGACCACAGGGCTATTATCCCGCTTAGAGTTATTTAAGTCATTTAAATCAGATTTTAACCAATATCTTGGAGGTATGATATAAAGTGTGAGCAACTGGGTAGAATTCAAGAATAAAATTATCCTGACCTCACATGAATATACACAATTTCGTGATATGTTTAGGAGTTTTGAGTTACTTTTGAATTTCATTTTGAATTAAAAAGTAAACTAATAAGGGTCTTCTCAGGATTCCAAAGGTTAAATGTAGGCCATGGCTCTTACTATATCTTAAAAGTCAATGCAGGTGAAAGAGGTGGCATGAGGAGGGGGAAAAAAGCCTAAATTGTGGGAGTGCAGAATTTAAGAGTTTTGACCAAACTGTAGCCCAATGTAATTTTATGATATCTCATTCTCCTTCTGAATAGTACTCAAAAGGCAAGCATTGTGTTCATCTGGCAAATCCTCTTCTCTGGTGTACTTAACATGAAGATTGATGATCTCACAGGTTAAAAGTAGGTTCTTGATTCTCTGAGTCTAATTGAAGTATGCATATGAACACATCAAATTTTATAACCACTATTTGCAGCTGTTGCCCTAGTTTTGAGCTAGATCTTTACTAAAAAGATATGGGAGGAGGTGGGTTATAAAATATGTCTTTCCAAATTCAACTTTAAATATAGTTAGTGTGAAGATAAGATATTTTAAATAGGTGTGATTAGATCCAACTTATACTTTTGTGAATATCAATTATATTTGTATTATGACATGTTTTATTGACTTACTAGAAAGGTAATTATGGTTATTGTGGAATGGTTCTGTGCTATAAACACCTTGCATGTGATTTTTTTTTTTTTTGAGATGAAATAGTTTGTGAGTGGATACACACACACACACACACACCCCACACACACTACAAATGGATTGTTAAAGTACAATATTCATACTGGGGAAACTTATCTATGTGACCATTAGTCAGTTCATAGGAATTATAAATGGGCATGATATGTTAAATAATGTCCCATATTGATGATATTCTTTTGAACTTTGTACTGCTATGTCTATATTTAGCTCAGGACAGTTTTTGTTTGTTCTGCTTTGTTTGAAAGAAAGAGAGAGATTAAGTCAGGGAGAGAACAAGGGTGGGGCCGAGGGAGATGGAGAAAGAGAAGAAAATCTTAAGCAGGCTCCACACTCAGCACAGAGCTGGATGTGGGCATAGATCTCATAACCCTAAGATCATGACCTGAGCCAAAATCAAGAGTCGGACACTTAAAACCAACTGAACTACCCAGATGTCCCAGCTCAGGACAGTTTTAGAAAATAGTTAAACAATTCTCTTTTTGAGAAAGACATATAGATTGTAAACACTTCTCATTGTTTTAAAATCTGAAGAATTACACATTTATTTTATCTAAAGAATAACATAATAGAAAAAATTAGATACATTTTTTAACTCTAAGAGAATTTTACAGTCCTTTACATTGACTAATTTTTAAACATTATCAGTGACTTTGTAGTTAAGAGTTAAAAATCATAATGGAGGGAGCAAGCTCCTCTTATAACAAATATGGTTTGAGAATTTAAATGAGGAAAAAAAATTGAGCAACAAACATTATATGTGCTTTTCCATAATGAATATCTAAGGTGTTATACACAACTACTGAAAACAAGCCACTAAATAATACAGAAAGCTTTTTGCCACATTATACAGATTTGAATGGAAAGTTAACCTGGTGATAACAAAACACTGAATAGTGATACGTGAATTTTATTTACTCTCCTGATTTACTTAGTCAGGGGTTAATGGCCAAATCGGATCCATTACATTATCAAATGTTCCTAGGTTCTCAACTACTTTTCCTCTCATGAACTATAACTTTGAAAACTCTTTTTGTTTTAATCATAGATTTCACCAAGATGAAATCAAAGATATTAGAGCCTTTCATACTCAATTTCCCTAAGATTTGACAAAAAAAGAGTAAGAAGAACAAAGCAGCACAATTTTATCCTTGGTACATCAATGCATAGTGGAAGCTCATACTTCTTGAAACACACATGCTTTGTTTCTATGCCACCATACTTCTTGGATGTGTCCTACCTTATTCAGTGTTCCTTTCCAGGGTCTTAACATTACAAATTACACTGATAATCAAGAATGGTTTTCTCCCAGTGGCATTTCTTGATTCTGGATGTGGGATAAGGATTAGGCTCATCCCAGGTAGAGAGGCCTTACTGGGGTAAGGAGAAACTGATAAAACTTCTAGTGGTCACTCAGGGTTGTCATAAAGATCAGAGACTTAGAGACATCAGATCAGCTGGCTTGACCCAACCACTTCTGTGGAGTTACGGGTTTCCACACAGGAGGCTGGGGAGCTAAGCTGAGATCTTCTTCTTTTTTTTTTTTTCAAGATTTTATTTATTTATTAGACAGACAGAGATCACAAGTAGGCAAGAGAGGCAGGCAGGGAGAGAGAGAAGGAAGCAGGCTCTCCTCGGAGCAGAGAGCCCGATGTGGGGCTTGATCCCAGGACCCTGGGATCATGACCCGAGCCAAAAGCAGAGGCTTTAACCCACTGAGCCACCCAGGTGCCCCAGCTGAGATCTTCTTAAAGGCTTACTGATACACTCTTTAGGCTCCTAGTGCTTATAAGTAAAGGTCAACAAAGGAGGGAATCTTCCCCTAACTCACCACCAGTCTCTATCACTTCCTAGATTTGGAACTATATAAAGGGAATGGGGCAGAAATGGTCTATGAAATAGAATATACAGACTTTCTGTAGACTTTCAAGGTAAAACAAAACAAAAAAAAAGAAACAAAAATAAAACTTGAGAATCAGCTAGGTGCCCAATCAAAGCACCAGGAGTCCAGGCAAGAGAAATAAAGTTGAACCAGAGGTAAGCTAATTCTTACTATAAGTTTAACTCAATTCTGACCAAGGTAAATCCACGTGGAATTGAGAAGCTCATCCTCTTCCCGTCTTCCTAATGAAAGAAAGAAAGAGAGAGAGAGAGAGAAAAGATAAGAAAAAAAAAAAAGGAAGAGAAAAGAAAAGAGGAAAAGAAAAAAAAAAGGAAACAAAGAAAAAAAAGAAAAGAGGACGGGCCCTTGGAGGGCTCAGTTGGTTAAAATATTGCCTTCAGCTCAGGTCATGGAGGCCCAGGACTGAGTCCTGCATTGGGTTTCCTGCTCAGCGGGGAGCCTGCTTCTCCCTCTGACCTTTCCCCTCCCATGTGCACTTTCCCTCTCTCTCCTCTCTCATATAAATAAATAAAAATAAAATCTTTAAAAAAAAAAGGAGAGGAGAGGAGAAGGGAGGGGAGGAGAGGGGATGGGAGGGAAGGGAAGGAAAGGAGAGGGAAGGGAAGGGAAAGGAAAGGAAGGGAAAAAGGAAAGGAAAGGAAAGGAAAGGAAAGGAAAGGAAAGGAAAGGAAAGGAAAGGAAAGGAAAGGAAAGGAAAGGAAAGGAAAGGAAAGGAAAGAAAGGAAAGGGAGGGAAAGGAAAGGAAAGGGAGGGAAAGGAAAGGAGAAAGAAAAGGGGAAAGGAAGAGAGAAAAGAAACCTAGTTCCTGGATTCTTGGAGGTGTAGAGCATCACCCAGAGGCTCTTTGCTTCCTTTATTCAAGACATGGTGAGAAGCACAAAAATATGATCAATAATCAATAGAAGAAAAAGAAATAAGTGATAAATGCACCTAAGTATAGATATTGTATGGGAGTTACTAGTAAATAATTTTAAAAATTGTGAAATAACTATGATTAATATGTTAGAGAGTGAAATGTTGGTGAATTTCAACAGGTGCTTGGAACCTATATTAAAGAATGAAATGAAAATTCTAGATTTATATAAAACATATGAAGTTTTGAATATGATAATTTAGGCAACAGATGGGCTACATCCTAAAACAAGTTTGGTTCTTTAGAAAATTTGTCAATAGAAAAATGTCTAAAATAAAAATCAGAAAGCAGGGAAAAATGGTCAAATAAGTAGGACAATATGGGGTATACTTAAAAATTATAAAACACATCTCTCCTGGAGCTCCAGAAAGGGAAGAAAAATGTTAATTTACTTTGGTCTTATTAAGTTTCAGGATCCTGTTCAATGTCAGAGTGGAGTTGCCCCCTTGCAGGCATTATACTAATAGAAATAACTAAGTAGGGTTATATCAATATTGACAAAAGTGTCTGAGCAGTGTCTGTGTCTTGCATGTTTTTCTGTTAGAATGATGTATCCATTCAGCAGGTTAAAGGTCTGTTTGTCAATTAAATGGGTCATCCTCAGATTGTCTTAGGCTCTAAATCCTTTCCGAATGTGTTCTCCAAAGGCTGTGCAGGATTGAAAAATAGTAAGAAATAAGGGAACACATTTTTCTTCTGATTGTTCAGAGAAAGTCACCTTGGAAATGTAAAGGTCATTTTTTAGTATGAGGAATGGGGTCATGTTTGAGGTGATAAACGATGTTGAATGATCAGGATTTACAGAAACGGCAGGGTCAAGAATAGACAACATTGCCACAATTCAAGCCTCTACTATATAAATTGGTACTCCAGAGAAGAAAAAAAAGTTTGGAAATGGAAAAAGAAGTAAATTATGTATTTTCAAGATCGACTTGGTATTAGTAGCTACAGTTCATAAAATTCTACTGCTGCCCATTGAAATTTTAAGCAGTCTTGCTGATGGTGGAATTCAATTATAAATGAGAAACGTAATTTCAGTGGTTTTAGTAAATATTGCATCTTTATTAAATCAAATAATAATTTAATTTCTTTCTGCTTGAAGCCCCTGTAACACTTAGTAAGTAAATACTAATTCTACCTACATATGACAGTGTTATAGCTCCTTAAAACCATGTGCCTCGTGAGAGGCAAGAATAACATACAAAAACAGCGATGACAACAAAAATGTAATCGTGGTGCCCCAAAAGGGTATTAGAGTGTTTGTAAGAGGACTTTCACTTATTTTTATTTTTAGTAAGAGCATCTGACAATAAAATCATTAAGACAAACAAAACCTGCTGCATAATCCTTTTACACAGGGACAATCGGGAAATAAAAAGAATCAGCATAGAAATAATCCCAGTTTGATTTAAGGCATAGCTCCTGAATCACAAGAAATTTGGTTTCATGTAGAAAGTGGCAGTTAATATACTATTTATATTTGGCATTTGCTGTGAGGGTGCATTTACATATCATTTCTATTCATGTAAACAAATAGGGTACAGTCCTTGGTGTTTACTTTTCAACAAGATAATACTGTTGATTTAAACTTAAAAATTAAAAACTTAAATTTAAATACTGGTCTTTTCCATCATTCCTAGTAGTGAATGGGCAGACATTTTGTGGGGGGGAGGGGGGAATGGGACTAAGTGATCCTAATTACTAATGACAGAATAATGGTTTATCATGAAAATGTTATAAATCATGAAGGCAGAGTGACAATCCTCACTAAAAGAAGTGACCAGGTAATTTAAAGTGAAAGGGATAGGTGTATAATAAATGGATCACGGAGGAGTTCAGCAGGAATGCACAATGAAGGAAGTAGGAAACTTGTTGAAGGAATCCCCTATATGAGCACTTTTCACTACATAATTTTTGTCATTTAGATTTTGTTGAAAACTTTAAACACGTAGCTGCTTGTTTAAAATTCTGACAGGTAAAACAAATCAAAGCTAAATTCTTCTAGTTAGGGAGTGGGCTATGTTTTTGAAAAACAAAACAAAACAATTCTATCTGGCAAACAGAGGGACTAGTAAATAAAATACCCACTTTCATATAATGATTGAATCTAAGAAGGTGCCAGTAATGGTGAGAAATAATGAGAAAACTCTCTATGGCCATTAAGGTGATCCAGTTGTGAAATTGGGTGGATGTCAATCAAATAATTCCTTTTTGAATTATTTGAACTTCCTTCAATACCTTTGGGACCTGTGAAATATTTACAATGAAAAGATCTGGATCATATCATTTATTTCTCCAGAAAGTCTCAACAACTCTCCGTTATCTACAGAACAAAGTCCAAATACCCTTGTGTAACATTTATGGGCTTCTCCAATCTTGTTTAAAATAAAATTTTCAGCATCACTTCTGATTATATTTTTCCATATGCTTCATGCCTGAAATACAGCATCAGACTTGCTTTCTGGATATGTTTCCCCTAACTCTATTTTATGCTGGATTATGCAAATCTCTCTTCTTTATATGAAGATTCAAATTTTATCACATTTGCAAAACCCTTCTTGATGCTTACCATCAAACAAAATATCAAGTGTCTTTCTTTCCCTGTAGTCAAAGAATACCACACATAAACATTATTTCAAAATGTCTTTAACAGGAAGTTATTTATAATTTTCCCCACTGTTTGTTTTAAGAAATATAAAGGCAAATTCTTAGTCACAGTTCTTTTTTATTCCTCACAGCAGTTTACCCTGGGGTTTTCCATTTAACAGGCATTTGCAGAGAGTGTTGAATCAGCAAATGAATAAAAGGACTATTTATGATTATATTTAGTGCTTGGGGTGAGGAGGGCTTTTTGCAGGTCTATGGTATCACTATTTTGTTTTCTGGGTTATTAATGGCTTAGATCATGGTTTTGCAAAAATCATGTCTTTAGCTATGTAGAAGTGGTAAAAGTAGCAGTGTGTGTGTGTGTGTGTGTGTGTGTGTGTATAATGTCCAAAAACAAAATTCAGTCAAGTAATATTTGAAGTCCTAATTGGATTTATTAAGTGATTCATGAATCTGGCAGCATCCCATCTAGCAAGCAGAGGCGAGTTCTGATGAGCTGCACATAAAAAGGAGGAGTTAAAGGCAGAAGGGAACTGGGAATAGAAGGAAACTATTAGCAAATAATGCATTGTTTTGTTTTGTTTTTCTGTTTGTTTGTTTTTTTGTTTCTTTTAGATTTTATTTATTTATTTGACAGACAGAGATCACAAATAGGCAGAGAGAGAGGAGGAAGCCTCCCTGCTGAGCAGAGCCCCAGGATCCCAGGACCCTGGAATCATGACCTGAGCTGAAGGCAGAGGTTTTAACCCACTGAGCCACTCAGGCGCCCCAAGAATGCATTGTTTTAGGCAAAGTCACCCTTCTAAAGGGAATGGAAAAGTTCTATCAGTGTATTACTTCCCAGCATTGGCCAGGAAATTCCAATTTGGCTGGTGAAAGATTACATTCCATTTTGGAGCTGGGGGGCAGGGAGGGGGAGTGTTGTAACTGCCTTTAGGTTAGGTTTTAAATCTGTTTATTGACCTAAGGTCTTAACATAATTAACTCCATTTTGGGCTTCTGACTCTTTTTAACAGTAATAACATATATTCTGAGATACTCTAATTTTAGGAAAACATTTCCATGTATCTTCTTATGGTCATTAATAGAAACTTGAAATTTCCTTTCATCTGTCTGTCTTCCCTTCATTTACTCTTTTTCTCATGTATTTTTCTTCCTTTACATAATAAAATTCTTTATTTTTCATCCTTATATATAAAATTAATTCCATAAATGCACAATAGAGGAGATTTTTGACAATCAGATGGATTGAAAATCTACCTTAGGAATTTGCAGCTACTTTGATAAATATAAGACATTTATAATCTTCCACTGACCTCTAAAGTACACATTACATTTGATTTGTGTGTAGACTTTCTAACTTTGATTGTATCAGTATACAGATTGATGGTTTTTTGTTATACTTTTGTCCTGAAGACTTAAGAAGTAGGAAAAAAGATATCATTAGTAAACCTGGTCTGGAAAGATATCCAAAATAATTTTTCTTTCTCAAGAGGAGCAGGTAATTGATATAAACACATGACCTTTGAAGCGCTTATCTGAACCAAGCAGACACCCCAGCTCTTAGTACAACACATCACTTTCTGTTTGTACTTGGATAGAGAAGTTTGCATATTAAGAGTCTGGGCCACAGGGTGAACACGAATGTGATATAATCATTTTATTTAGATTCCCATATCTGTTCTTGCTTTTTATTTGTTACATGATGTATGAACAAGCTTTATACTTGGACTTTTACATGAATCCTTTGGGATTTTTCTACCCAATACTAGGCTATATATTGTATGATCTTTATATATTTAATTTTGAAAAAAAATAATAATTCTCCATCACTGAAACATCTAGCCCAGAATTTGCTCTAAAGGCTCTTGAGATCATACAACTTAAATTAGGAGGAAAAAGCTCTAATGTGAGTATAACTTGTTACTGGCCGTGATGAATGTATTGTATATATTATCTTATTTAGTTCTTGGGGAGAGGAATAAGGTAAAATACGTGAGTTTAACCCTACTTCACAGGTGAAAATTATTTATATTAAATAAAGAAAGAATCTAGATAAATCACTTTCATTGGTTCTGGCTGGAGAAATGTGACAAGCAATCACTGGGAAATCCTGCCACATATTTCTTCCATACAAAACACAAGACTGTCTGTAGGATAAAGAATATTAACGGAGAATGCCGATGACATACCATCACAATTGGGAAAATAAAACTCTGCCCAACCTCAAACACAGTGTTTGACACAGGAGGGGAAAAAAAACAAAACAAAAACTTTAATTTGCAGGGCGAATTTCAAAGAAATTGTCTGGCAACGGTGATAGATATTCACTGTAGCTGAAGAAAGTACGATATAGGATAGGGGTTAAAGTCCTAATTATGGGGAAGGGACAAAAATACTTACGAAGAGAAAAAAGCAATAATCAGAATAACTCTTAAATATGTTATATAAGTTAGAAAGTTTGAAATAACTATATGTAATATGTTAAAGATTCTAGTGAAGATAAACACACATGATTAGATAAGAAATTTCACCAGAGAATGGAAATTTAAAGATGGGCACTACAAAGTCAAGTTCTGGAAGAAATAATTTGCAAAACATAGGTATATCCAATAAGGTCTTTGAATGTAGAAATATTTAAAAAATCAGTAAAATTTTTAAAAGATCAATAAAATGGATGACACTCTAGTCAGACTAAGACAACACAAATTAATAATATCAGAAATGAAAACGAGAACATCACTACAGATCCTATAGACATTGAAATGATAATAAAAGAATACTATGAACAAATCTATGCCCCAAACTTTGATAACTTGACTGAACTGGATCAATTCCTTGAAATCACCAAAATGCACACAAGAAGAAACTGACAATCCAAATAGGCTTATATCAACTAAAGAAATTAAATCAATAATTAATAACAGTCCAAGGGCACCTGGGTGGCTCAGTTGGTTAAGTGACTGCCTTCCGTTCAGGTCATGATCCTGGAGTCCCAGGATCAAGTCCCACCCAGGGCTCCCTGCTCAGCAGGGAGTTTGCTTCTCCTGCTGACCTCTCTCCTCTCATGCTCTCTCTTTCATTGTGCCTCTCTCCCTCTCAAATAAATAAATAAAATATTCTAAATAAATAAATAAATAACAGTCCAAAACAGGAAACTCCAGGTCCAGATGTGTTCATCAGTGAATTCTACAAATGTTTAAGGAGTAAGTATTCTATTTTATATTTATTTTATATATATTTATATTTATTCTATTGATAGAATAAAAATTATATCAATTCTTTACAATCTCCTTCAAAGGATAGAAGCAGAGAGAATACTTCCTAACTCACTTTATGAGGCCAGAATTACCCTAATACCAAAACCACACAAAAACACTACAAGCAAACTGCAAACCAATATCTCATAAGTATAGATGCAAAAGTTTTCAACAAAATATTAGCAAATGAAATCCAAAATTATAAAAAGATTTATACACCATGACCACGTGGGATTTATCCCAGGTGTGTGAAGCTGGTTTAACATTCAAAAATAAATTAATTAATTCATGTCACATCAATAGACTAACAAAGGAAAAAATAATCACATAATCATATCAATAGATGTAGAAAAAACATTTGATATTTTCCAAAATTCATTTATGATTTTGAAAAAAAGTAAAATAAAACATTTCTTAGTAAACTAGGACAGGAGAACTCCTCAATCTGATAAAGAATATCTACAAAATTTTAAGATTGTCTGTTCTAGTTCTGTGAAAAACCCTGAGATCAAGACTTGAAGTGAGATCAAGAGTCAAGTGCTTAACCAACTGAGCTACACAGGAACCCCAACTATTAGTATTTTGATAGAGATTGCATTAAATGTGCAGATTGCTTTGGGTAGAATAGACATTTTACCAACATTTGTTCTCCTAATCCATGAGCATCGAATGTCTTTCCATTTCTTTGGGTTGTCTTCAATTTTTTCAGTTTCTGTCATCTTTGTGTGTTTTATAGTTTTCAGAGTATAGGTCTTTCACTTCTTTGGTTAGGTTTATTCCTAGGTATACATATTAGCAGATTTATTGTGAGTACTTGGCTTACATGACTGTGGTTGCTGGCAAGGCAAGTCTGAAACCTGTGGGGTGGGCTGTCAAGAAGGGTAGGTTGAAACTCTCAGGCATGAACTGAAGCTATTTGCAGGTAAAATTTCTTCTTCCTCAGGAAAGGTTCAATTCTGTTCCTAATGTCTTTCACATGATCAACTCAGGCTTATGATAATATCCCTTACTTAATACAGTAAAAAGATTATGGACTTTAATCACAGCTACAAAATATCTTCAGAGCAACACTTAGATAGGTTTTGATTGACTAACTGGAAGCTATAGTGTAGTTAATTGACACATAACACTGACCATCACAATGCCCTTTGTTGGTCCCTTTTTAACTTTGTTTACCTTTCATATCTTTGAACATGTGGCTATGCATATTAAGCAAATTATTTTCTCACGATAAATTTTAAAAAGATGTTTTTATATTACATTTTAGCACATGACACTGATTTAGAACATTTATGCCAACTTGCATTTCCATCAGAAGAGTGTGAGAATGATTTATTTCCTACATACTTTGTACAAAGTGTTAGCATTCTTCAAAATTTGCAAATTTGTGATGCCCAAAATTCCTGAACAAGTAGCAAATTTAGCAAACAGTAAGAAAAAAATACATATCCTTGTATTGTTTAATATTTATAGCAAGAATCCCTTTTTTCTGGGATAGAATGCATCTAAATCCACAGCTTATTTGGAAAAATATATTCATTAGAAGAATACAATTTGCTGTATAAAATTTACCTTACAGTTATATTTAAATAATTATATTATTTTCCTATTTAAAGCAAAAACTTACTATATGCCATAAAATTACTATAACTATTCCCTTAAGTTGAAAAGTTGTTGTTGTTAATTTCTTACTGTTACCATCTTAAAAGGGAAAATGTATAGCCTAGTATCTTGGTTTAGCTACTCTAATAAGCCATTGCTAGAATGCGTATTCTTTAGTAATCCAGTATACAAGGTTTTCTCATTTCTTTCTAAAAGGACATAGTAAGGATTAAATGAAATAATATATGTAGAGAGCTTGGTGCAATTTTTGGTATCTAGTAAGCTCTCAGTTGTAGCTATTATGGCTATTACCTTAAAAAGTAACAGAGTCTAAAAGAAAGCATGGGTTTTTCCCCTAAGCACTGTGTATCAGGTTTTGAGTTCTTATTATTCCAATTTTTACCTCTGTAATCATGTGCAAGTTAATTAGCCTCACTGAGTATCCTTTTCCCACCTGTAACAGAGGAACTATAGTAACATTTATCTCGCAGTGTTATGACGATTACATAACTAAATGAGAGAATTTAACAAGGGCTTGGGAAACCACCAATGTCTATAAAGTTATATTAATTACAGAATGTTGTTTTGATTAATATTCCTGCCTCCATTTATTAAATGAAACAAACTCCTTGCTTTGCACAATTTCATAGGACAATTACAGACTCCAAATGTAATCTCATTTCCAAGCCCAAATGGAATAATCCATCTTTTGACCTAGTTTAAATAAATGGGGTTAAATTAACTCATTTTATTTGCCTACCTAAGAAAATCCCTATAAAGCTTTCCAAAGCCCATGAGTGCTCCAAGCATTTGGCATCTCATGGGTAGGGGAAATGCCTTGCTTGCATTCACTGAGTAACTGTGTCCTTCACTGCATCAGCTGTCACACTCCAGAGTAGCAAGGCACAATGGCTCCCAGGCAGTTTGGGAACAATTGTCATGCCCTATTAACAAACATAAAGAGAACAGTATGTTTTCCTCTATTATCCAGGGCTATACTTTTTACTGCTGCCTCTCCAGCCCTTTATGGTATTACAGCAGCAGGCAGAGAGAGGGACAGTGATAAGCTGAAGGCGACTTCAAGCTTCACGTTGTACTCTAGTGATAACCACATGTTGCCTGGAGCTAAAAGATCAATTCCCTTTGCTCTTTGTACTCAATATAGTTTGGTGAGAAAACACTGATGAATGTACCCAGAAGCTGTTTGATTGTGTTTTAAAATCTCTTTGGATGAAGGATCTAAAACTATACCTTGCAGGCTGGTAACAATTTGGCAGAGCTATTTATTATGACATGTAAACATTGAATTTCAGCCAAAACAGAACATGGCTCCCCATGCTACATGAGTTTTGATTACTGATATTTTTATGAAGTTGTTATGAAAATCATGGAAAATTGAAGTATAAATAAATAGTAATTGATTACAAGCCAGCCATAATAAGTATTCTCTGCAGAGGATAGATTCTTATCAAAAAGTGAGTAATGGGGGCAGCTGGGTGGCTCTGTGGGTTGAAGCCTCTGCCTTCGGCTCAGGTCAGGGTCTCAGGGTGCTGGGATTGAGCCCCTCATCGGGCTCTCTGCTCGATGGGGAGCCTGCTTCCCTTCCTCTCTCTCTGCTTGCCTCTCTGCCTATTTGTGATCTCTGTCTGTCGAATAAATAAAATCTTTTTTTAAAAAAAGCGAGTAATGGTTTACCAACATGTCCAGCAAGCTCCTGAGAATAATTACCAACTTGAGACAAGGGGAAAAACTAGCATCCACATACTTGTTCAAGAAAATTTTAAAAACAAGAACTTATAATATACTATAATATAATATGATATAACAAAATATATTGTTATGTTAACTTCAACAAGTAGTTAACTATGAAGACATTATTCCAAGTTTGAAGAGGAGGTTCTGTTAAAACTATAATTATAATTCACACAGGATGTACACTTAAATACAGAGACTAGTTCAATCCTTACTCATATTTAAATTTCTATTTGGATCCTATTTGGATCCTGTTTTTACCAGTAATGGAGCCTTTGAGACTAATATCAGACAAAGTAGACTTTCAATCCAAAATTGCTACAGGAGACAAAGAAGGACATTACATTTTGATAAAAGACTCAATCCATCAAGAAGATATAAAAATATTACAAACATGCGTACTTAACAACAAAGCCCAAAAATACATGAAGCAAACAATTACATAATTAAAAGGAGAAATAGGCACACAAAATAATTAGAGATTGCCCCACTTTCAACAATGGACCCATGAAAATGGAAATAATAATAATAATAAAATGGAAAAGTGTTGGTAAGGATGTGTGCTCTTGGGAACATAAAATGATAAATGACAAAAAATGATGATGCAGCCATTGTGGAAAAGTCTGACCACTCCTCAAAAATATAAACACAAAATTATCATGACCTGCTAATTATACTCCTAGGTATAGACCCAAAATAAGTGAAAACAGATGTTCCAAAAAAAAAAAAACCTAAACACAAGTGTTCATAACACTTTTCACAACAGTCAATAGGTGGAAACAACCCAAACAACCCAAATATCCACCCACTGATGAATGGATAAACAAAACTCAGTATAGATCCACATACAAAGGAATATTATTTACCATAAAAAGGAATGAAATACTGGTATATGCTACAAGAACAAAGCTTGAGACTAGAACACTAAGTGGAAGAAGCCAGACACGGAAGTCCACAAATTATGTAATTCTACTTATGGGTAATATCTAGACATCCTTCAGCCAAACTCACATTTTATACACAACCACATGAATTCAGTCTTTAGCTAAGGAGTTACTGTCAAAATAGTTTTGGTTGGTCTGCTCCTCACTTTGTAATTGCCTTGAACAGAGTCCCATGGAACAGATGTTAGACATCCAGTCAATATGAATGATGCTCTATCTACATTTGCTCTGTTGATTGGTTCTTTTGGCAACTTGTAGAGAAAACAATTTGGCCTCAAGTCCTTAATGCTAATATTGAATTCAAGATTTCTACACAAAATAAAACAGAATGGAAAATCTGATGAAATTAAACTACTATTTGGAAATGCATGGACCGAATGATTCTCTTTTTTTCTTTGTGGCATATGACTGGTAACAATCCCTCACCACTATAGACCCAACCTGGAAGTCCAATTTGTATTTTTGCACAGTCTTTCATACATTAAGAGAGTAAGCAGAAAAATCAGACTGGAAATTTCCATTGTGATAATAGTAAGCAGCGTTCTGAAATCAAGACTCATTTGCCGCTAACTCTAAGAGTCACACATTGTTTCTCATATATGCTTAAAGACAGGGATAGATTATTAGGAAATATTTTACTAAAAGATACACAGAATGCAGAATAAAAGTGGAAACGCAGTTAAATGTAGACTTGGTCAACAGAACGGATTTATTGTACTGTCTCTGAAGTACAAGGAAGTCAGTGCTCAACCTCTTGAGCTCAAATATAAAACATGTTTTCTTTTTCAAGCAGTTTTCTTTAATGGGAAAGTTTACATAGGACTATTCTGGAAGAACATATGAAATAAACTAAAAATATTGGCTACTATGTTTTATGAAAGGAGTTTTTATGGACATTAACATTAGTCACTGAATCCAGGGAATCTAATGTATAGCATGGTGACCGTAGTTAAAAATACCAGGCTGTGTATTTGAAAATTGCAAAGAGATAGACCTTTAGTGTTCTCACCACAAAAAGTATATAAAAGGTAACTAGGTGAGATGATGAATGTGCTAATTAATCTGATTGTGGTAGTCATTCCATAAACTATACATACATCAAATTGTCACATTGTATACTTTAAATAAAAGCAATTGTATCTGTTGCTTATACCTCAATAAAATTGAAAATATATAACAAAAATAAAATACATGAAAGATTTTTGTCAAAGAAACCTAATATAGAAAACAATTTATAAGGGCACCTGGGTGGCTCAGGCAGTTAATCATCTGCCTTTGGCTTCAGTCACGATCCCAGGGTCCTAGAATCGAGCCCTGCATCAGGCTCCCTGCTCATAAGGAAGTCTCCTTCTCCCTCATTCCTCCACTCCCACCCCTGGTTTTGTGCTCTCTCTCTTGCTCACTCTCTCTCACAAATAAATAAATAAAATCTTAAAAAAAAAAAAGAACACCATTTATAAAGCAGAAAAATACTGAGTTTCTCCATTTGAACTGATGATCCATCAACATGTTATTCTCCTCTTTGCACATGGGACATGTGCAAGACACACAGACATTCTCGAACATGCACACAGGGAATGACTGAGGGAGGGAGAACAAAGGCAATTTCTGGTTTCGTCTAAGGAAGGCTTAGATCAGAAAAACCCAACTGAAGATGTCTACTCTGTATTGTTCCTGCTCTAACCATGTACAAAAAATGTCCCAGTATTTATAAGGCAAGTTTGCTTTATAATCATGGGTCATAATGAAGTCATTTGTGGAATTATTTATGCATAAAGGCAGTAATAATGCAGATATGTCTAGATCTATCTACTTATATATTTATCAGAAATAATCACTTGGATTAGTGGACTTGCTCACAATGATGAGCACCAGTGAATACTGAGTCAAGAATCATCATTCTGATAAACCTAAATAATATTGTTAATTGATTCATTTGCCAAAAAAAAAAAAAGTTTAGTTAGACTTCTAACCTCTTTGATGGATTTTAACTCATTGAAAACTCAAAATGATCCCGGAGTATGCCTGTCATTATACTCTCCAAATTACAGATGAGTGAAGCAATGCCAAAAGAAAGTAAATAACTTGCCCATAGTCAGACAGTGACAAGTGGTGAAGCTTGCAATATAAATTTCAGAGTAGGAGCTTATTTATTTATTTATTTATTTATTTATTTTTGTTGAAGTATAATTAACATACATTATATTAGTTTCAGGCATACAAATAGTGATTCAATAATTCTCCACATTTCTCAGTGCTCATCAAGATAAGGGTGCTCTTAATCCCCTTTATCTATTTCACCCATCCACCTACCCATGGGGGTTTAATATTTTCATTATATTCATCCTCATAGAATCATACACAGTACCTTTAACTAAGCAATGATGTAAGAAATAAAAATTTGAGATATAGGTAGAACCAATTAGCTGCTCACACACAGAGACATCTGCATCGTATACACATGTACACACATACATACAGGAGAAACTGCATATGACAGTTGGGAGAGTGTTTAAATGAACATTCGCTTCCTAAACTTCTTGTGACATTTTACAAATATCAAGTGCTTTTCATTTACACATAGTCTATGCTAGTTTACCATAAATATAGAAACACCGTTACTCTCCATAAGAACAATGCAGTAGTTTGATAATTACATTTCATGCAATTTTCAGAGTACTTTATCTCCTGTTTCATGCCACTGGATTGATTCAACAGTTCCTATTTCAGCATACACTCTCCAGGGCTTGCTGAGGTGAAATTTCTGTGAATTTCCTCAGATTTAAGAAGTCATCAAAATATTTGAACAAGGCCTGCTATCTCCAAAAATAAGATATCAAACACAAAAATGTCTTTATTTAAAGAAAGTAAATGTGAATCTCTGACAAGGAAAAATGGTGTTTTGCCAATATCTTCTCCATAAACTACCCTTAAATCCATCTTAGAATTCCTAAGATGGAAATCAAATGAAGTATTCTTTTCCAGCGTTGCCCTATTATCAGCCATGATGGAATCAAAACAGTTATCTCCAGAGTACCTGAGGATTTCTCAATCTCTATACCAACCAACAATAGCTTTATCTAACAAGGGATTATACTTCATGTACTTCCTGCATGGTGGGCATCATATTAGACGTCTGTGATAACAGCTTACATAATATATGCAGTCTGCCCTCAATGGATTTATAGTCTATTAAGCAAGATAAGACAAATATGAGTACAATAAAATATGATATGTTCATGATGGAAAATGGAATAACATGCTATGGGTGGAAATAAGAGGAATATGTGAATCAGACTTTAATTGAAAAATCAGGGTTGTACTTGCTGTGATTATCACCGGATGATGTATGAAATTGTTGAATGACTATGTTGTACACCTGAAACTGTTAAAAACTGTTAAGTAATTAGAATTGAAATAAAAACTTTAAAAAATAAACAGGGTTGGATTTCTAAAGAAATGTCAATTTACCTGAGTTTTTAAGTTTAAAAAAAAGAAGTTTAAATTTTGGTGAGAAATGTACATCATCAGACAGAAAAATTAGCCTTCGTAAAATCATGGTATTATGACACTATATACTTTCCTCAAAAAACCTCATGACATTTATTATAGTAAACATAACTCTGGGAATGTGATTTGAGATAAGGCTGGGGAGGGATGAGTGTGCTAAACTAGGGAGTTTGGAATTGGTCCTGAAAGTTATGTGGAATTACTGAAATATTTAGAGCAGAATATTAATATGATGATACTTTTTAGACAGACTATTCTGTGGGTAGTATTGTGGGTGGATTGTAGGGAATCCGGATTAGAGCTTGGAAATATGGATATGTTATTATTCTAGTCCATGTCTTAAGAGACATGAGTTTACGATGAGATGAATGATGGTACACGAAAGAATTACCAGGAAACCAGAAGTTATAGAGCAGATCAGACAGAAGGTATGGAAGAAGGTGGTAAGTGAGAATGAAGAGAATAAATGTAATTCCCAGGTTTTTTGTTTTGGATAGATATGTTCTCACTAACATTATTTACTAAGAAAAGAGATACTGGAGGAGAAACATGAGTGGAACAAAAGAAGAATTTACTTTGTGATATGTTGGGTTTGAGGTACCAGGGGAATATCCAAGAAAAATATTTCCATTAATCTCCATAAGAAGTGCTTATTTGACCTGATTTAAAGGGGCACACAAGGCACACCCTAATGTTTATAGTAGCACTACCAACAGTAGCCAAATTATGGGAAGAGCCCAAATGTCCATTGACAGACGAATGGGTAAAGAGGAAGAGGGGTGTATGTGTGTGTGTGTTTGCATGTAATGGAATGCTACTTGGCCATCAAAAAGAATGAAATCTTGCCATTTGCAACAAGGTTGATGGAACTAGAGTGTATTATGCTAAGTGAAATAAGTCAGCCAGAGAAAGACAAATACCATAGTCAGCCAGAGAAAGACAAATACCATATGGTTTCACTTATCTGTGGAATTTAAGAAACAAAACAGATGGACATAGGGGAAGAGAAAGAATAATAAGATAAAAACAAAGAGAGAGGTAAACCATAAGAGACTAACTATAGAGAAGACACTGAGAGTTGCCGAAGGGGAGGGGGGCCAAGGGGATGGGCTAAATAGATGACGAATACTAAGGAGGGCACATGTTGGGATGAGCACTGCGTGTTATACGTAAATGATGAATCACTGAATTCTACTCCTGAAACCAATACTACACTATATGTTGACTAACTTGAATTTAAATAAAATCTTGGAAGAAAAAAAAATGTGCTTATTTGAGAAATCTGAAATGAAAGTAATTAAATTGGACATGGGTTTTGATGACTTGGCCAGTTAGAAATGCAGACATCTAAGGGACAAAATGACACCTAAGAAACTACAAAAGAGATCAACTAAAATGTGTTCAGGCAGATATGGCAGTCATCTGTAGTAAAGTGGTTCATAGCAATTCTTGCCTGAGGGTGTAGCTATGTATATATATGTATATATGTAGGGTTCCAAGTCTGGTTCTATCTCTACCTAGATATGTAATTTTGAGCAAGTTGTTTAAACTCCTTGAGTCTGTGTATTAATTTGTTTAATGGGAATATTAATAGTTCATACCTCACAGGATTCCTATGAAGATTAGGTATTAAATTATTTCAGTTCCTGGTAGATGGTAGAGAACTGAATTAATGTTGGCTATTGTTAACATTTTTGAACTTCTGAAACACATGAACTCCTTACCAACTGAATGAAAAGAAATTAGAATTAGAAAGAAAGAAAGAAAGAAAAAAAAAACACAACCAGCAAGGAATCTTTTTAGGCCAGTTCTATGGAGGAGGAAATGAAAGGTAAGAGAGGTCCAAAAGCACATGATCAGTTAGTGGTGGGGTGAATCTCAGAGCTATCTGCTGCCAAAGTAAGTACTCTTAAATATGAATCCAGATAGCTAACCGTATTTTCTTTCTTTTTTTTTTTTAAGATTTTATTTGTTTATTTATTTAGTTGGAGAGCAATGGCAGCCAAAGTGCCAGGCAGAGGCAGAGAGAGAAATAGGCTCTCCGCTGAAAAAGTGGCCCAATGTGGGACTCCATCCCAGAACCCTGGGATCATGACCTGAGCAGAAGGCAGTGGCTTAACAGACTGAACCACCCAGGTGCCCCACTAACTGTATTTTCTAAAGGTTGGTTTTTCCATAAGGTAGAACAGGAAAGGCATAAACTATGTCAGCTCATTTTTATTCAGCTTCCACAGATAATTCATCTTCTGTATTGAGACACTCATCATGACAGAGTATTCTAGCCTCTTCCATGGCTGGTATTTAGTTAGGCTTACAGCTGTCTTTGCACCAACTTGGAGGCAGTCATATCAAAGCAAACTAGGTAGAAAAGCATGGATGGAAAAAGGAGATCCAGGGGTTATTTCCTCAAGTTCCCTCTGATTAGAAGAGAATAGACCTGAATGATTGGTCATTTCCTAATTCCCTAAAGCAGTAACTAAAATATTCAAGAGAATCATTATCTAAAAAAGATTATCAGTTCTAGCAGGTTTTTTGTTTGTTTGTTTGTTTGTATGGAGTCTTTTGGGTTTTCTGTATGGAGTATCATGTCATCTACAAATAGAGAAAGTTTTATTTCTTCCTTGCCAATTTGGATGCCTTTTATTTCTTTCTGTCTTTTGGCTGCTTTGGCTATGAATGTCTGATTGCTGTGGCTAAGAAAATAAACAAATTCAGTAAAGTCACAGAATATAAAGTCAATGTACAGAATTTTGTTGCATTTCTATACACTAATAATGCAGCAGCAGAAAGAGAAATTAAGGAATCTCCATTTACAATTGTGCACAAAACGTAAGATATCTAGGAATAAACCTAACTAAAGAGGTAAAAGACCTATACTCAAAAAATATAAAACAGTGTTAAAATAAATTGAAGATCACATAAAGAAATGGAAAAAACATTCCATGCTCATGGATTGGAAGAACAAACATTATTTAAACATCTATACTACCAAAAGCAATCTACACATTTAATGCAACCCTTACAAAATACCGAGAGCATTTTTCACAGAACTAGAGAAAAACAGTCCTAAAATTCATAGGGAACCAAAAAATACCCCGAATAGCCAAAACGATCTTGAAAAAGAAAAACTAAGCTGGAGGCATCACAATTTTGGACTTCAAGCTATATTATAAAGCTGTAGTCATCAAGACAGCATGGTACTGGCACAGAAAAACAGACCCATAGTTCAACAGAACAGAATAGAAAACCAGAAATGAACCCACAACTATATGGTCAACTTATTTTTGACAAGGCAGGAAAGAATATCCAATGGAGAAAAGATAGTCTCTTCAACAAATACTGTTGGGAAACTGGACATCAACATGCAGAAGAATGAAACTGGGCCATTTAGCCATGAAAAAGACTGAAATCTCAACATTTGCAAAGACATGGACAGAGCTAGAGGGTATAATACTAAGCAAAGTAAGTAACTCAGAGAAAGACAAATACCATATGGCTTCACTCATATGTAGAATTTAGGAAACAAAACAAACTAGCCAAGGGGGAAAAAGAGAGAAGCAAACCAAGAAACAGACACTTAACTACAGAAAACACACTGATGGTTATCAGAGGGGAGGTGCAGGGGGAGGGGATCGATAGGATTAAGGAGTACGCTTGTAATGAGCACCAGCTGTTGTATGGAAGTGTTAAATCACTATATTGACACTTGAAACTAGTATAATATTGCATGAAACTATATATGTGCACTTGAAACTAGTATAATATAATTTGTTGTTGCTGCCCACCCCACCACCCACCCGGTGATAAGCAGGAAAAAGAAGATCAGTCATACTAAATATAAACTATGTTTTTTTTTGGCTTATGTAAGATGAGATGTGAGAAATTTATGACCTTATCACATAGTCCATTCTCTCTCTCAAATGTCTGCAAATAAGCTGTGATCACCTTGAGTTCTATGCCTCACTTGTTGTTGGATTTTTACTAATGTGCATTCATTCCTTCATGCATTTTTTAAATTCAGTACATGGTTACTGACAAAATACTGTGTGCTAGATGGTTTTCTCATCATTGTAGATTAAAAGATGAATAGAACTGATAAAAGACTGTCCTCATGGAGCTTACATTCTTACTGAAGGAGCCAGGCAATACACAAATACATAAATAAAATACACATTATGATGTCCACTCAACAACTTCTATGTGTATGTTATAGCAGCATTATTCATAATGTGAAAAAGTGGATACAACCGAAATGATGAACCATCAAATGACAAAATTTTTTTAAAAAAGGCTTATATGCATAAAAGAAATATAATTCAGGAATAAAATGTAATGAACTACTTACACATGCTCCAAAATGGATAAACAATATTAAAAAGTTTATACTTAATGAGAGAAGCCAGTCACAAAAGATTACATATTTCTGGTTCCTTTTACAGCACAGGTGCTGAATAGGCAAATTTATAGAGACAAAAAAGTAAATTAATGACTGCCTAGAACTGGGGAGGGGGGAATAGATAGTGACTGCTAATGTGGGAGGGGTTTCATTATGACATTAAGAAATGCTCTAAGAGTTTATTGTGATGATGATTGAACAACTCTGCAAAAATAATAAAACACACCGAATAGTTTGCTTTAATTGGATGAATCTTATGGTCTGATTGAATTTGTGAAAATAGATAAGAAATGTAATACCTATTATGTCAGATCATGATAAGTGCTCCAGAGAAATATAAAACAAGGAAGGAGGATAGGTAGTGGGACATGAGCATACCTTGGGGAAGACCTCTCTCCAAGGCAGGAAAAATAGCAACCTCAAAGAGCCCCAGTCCAGGGTATGACTGGTGTGTTTGAAGAATGGTAACAGATCCATCATGGTGGAGCAAAAGGAACAGGAAGGATTAATAGATGAAAAGAACACTGGCATAGGCTCTATGGTGAAGGGTCTTATAAACCCTAGACAAATTCTAGCTTTTACGACAAGCAGATTTCAGAGAGTTTTAAGCAGAAGACTGACATTACTGATTTATACTTTCTATGGATCATTCAGGGTACTCCATGAAGACCAGGTTGTAGGGGAGCAATAGAAGCAAGGAAAGCATTTAAAAGGGAATTTCAATAATCCAGAAGAAAGATGGTGCTGGCCGGAGAAAGGCTGAAATATAAGCTGAGGTTGAGTTGTCAGATTCTGGATACATCTCAAAGAAGAGTCAGTAGAAATTGCTGGGAGAAAAAAAAGAATGTATATCCTTTAGATGGTAGATATTAGTTTGTCCTCTCTTGAATATTTCCCATTTAGCCACATTATTTCCTCCCCTACAACAGTTTTGAGATCCTTGTCTTAGAATTAATCACAAAGTAAAGCTGAGAATTTACTACTTATGGCCAAATTAACTCTCAAGTAGTATTAAAATGATAAAGTGATTAGGTGCATTGAGAATTGGGTATAATAGAAATTTTTCCTTGGAAATCTTTTAAGAAAGTCACACTGCAGGCTAACATTCTACCTACCATTTTATCCCAGAGACAGGTTCTCTTTCAGTATTTCTCCTTTTTTAAACATAAAATGAAGTATTTTTCTTCCATTAAGAAATCATGTTAAACAAATTCTGTATTTATTCAAAGACAGAATCACTCAGCAGAGCAACATACTAGTGAAGAAAAAATATGAAAATATTAAGACTATTTCATATATGTCACCCGTGTCACATTATCTCCAGGATATTGGCAAAACTGAAATATTATCTCTCTAATTCTGGTTTGAGACAAACATACATATTTAAATTCACACAAGTTAAATAATTTTATTGTAAGACTAATTTTGATATTTTTATATAATTGCCTATTGCATATGCTTATGATTCTAAAATCCTCTTATTTTGAGTGACAGCTCTCTTCAGCTTTTCCAATCTGAATATCCACTTGTCTACTTATCATCTCTACCTGGTTGTCCATCTTTTTCTTTTTTTTACCTTTATCTCATAGGGTCTCATTTCAATATCCCTCTGTTTGTAATGGCAAAACCACTACCTAGTTTTCCAAACTTGAAATCTGTGATTTGTTTTCTATGTCATTTTTTCTTTAGTTGTGCCATATTAAATGGGTCATCATGCCCTCCCAATTCTACTGGAATTTTGACACCATCTTAATTCAGGGCCTCTGCTTTCTCTCCTGAACAACTAAAATAGCCTTCTAAGTAAAATGATCTATCTACTTCATTCAGCAAGGACCACTTTCTAGAGACATCATGGTAAATTTTAAAAATAAATTAAAACTCTTAACATAAAAAATGAAAAATCAGTTGCTCAGTAAATATTACCTGTTAATGTTAATATTGCCAATAATGTACAGCATCTACCTCCTGGTGCTTAGAATTAAAATACACGATGATAATTTCTGCTAAGCATTTAAGTCCAAGGTATTGTAGGATCACATTAAAGGACATTGAACTCAGTCTTGTCTATAAGAGAAAGTTAATCATAAGTTCAGTTATGTCAAGGTCACTGTCATAGTCACTGCTTTTTCCATGAGACCCATCATAAGTCTTCACACTAAATACATATTGAATAAATGCATGCATGCATGAATGAATAAAAAAGTTAACATGTTATCTTAGATGAGTACTCTAAGCTTTAGTCTAATATATTAATATTAATTAATTAATAATTAATATCAATATATCAATAACATAATTAGTATATTAATATATAAGATAACATGTTATCTTAGATGAGTACTCTATGTTTTAGTCTAATATATTAATATATATTGATATATTAATAACATAATTAATATATTAATATATTCAGTCTAATATATTAAAGCCCTATTGTTTTAGTACTTGCACAGAGTGGGCACTAAAAATTTGCTCAGTGAATCTTTGGGAAAACCCATACAACTCACTGAAGTTGGAATAAGCTGTCCAAGTTTCAAATATAATGAGGCCATGCCTATCAATACAATTCCTAAAAATAAATGGTCAATTCCTAAAGAATGCCTTCTCCTGATATTTAAAAACATTCATTTTTTGAGGTCTATCTATGTTTCTCAATTTGAGTCCATTACTAAATGTGAAAATTCAACTTAAGCAGTTCACTGAAAGAAGTCATTGAGGAAAACAGTAAATAACTCCCTTTCAGGAAGCCATGGCTCATTGCAAGACAGAAGCCTCTTCTTCCCCTGATTCGTTACCTGTAATAAGCAGAGAAATAAACAAGAACCTTTTAGATATTCAGCCTGGTCAATCATTTAAAGCAACTGGCCTGAATTAATAATGCTACCATATAGATGAATGTTGAAAACAGAGAACAACACTGGGACATGACTTGTGAAAAAACTGCAATTTTTCTACATGAGCAAGAAGCAAATAGGTATAAGACAGTAAACAGGTAATCTTAGGTATGAGAGTATAGTAAAAAGTCATGGTGTTTGTGATATACACCAAGTATCAATATAACAAACATATCCAAAGTGGGGGTTGACAAATGAGTCCAAAATTAAGCTTTATTTCTTTTTTTCAAAATTTTATTTAAATTCCAATTAGTTGACATATGGTGTAATATTGGTTTCAGGAGTAGAATTTAGTGAGTCATCACTTACATATAACACTTAGTGCTCAACACAACATGGGCCCTCCTTAATGCCCATCACTCATTCAGTCCATCCCCCCATCCCTTCCATCAACCATAGTTTGTTATCTGTAGTTAAGAGGCTCTTATGGTTTTCTTCCCTCTCTCTTTTTGTCCCTTTCTTCTATGTTCATCTGTTTTGTTTCTTAAATTCCACAGATGAGTGAAATCATATGGTACTTGTCTTTCTCTGACTTATTTTGCTTAGCATAATACCCTATAGTTCCATCCGAATTATTGCAAAAGCAAGATATCATTATTTTGATGGCTGAGGAATATTCCACTGTGTATATATAACATATTTTCTTTATCCGTTCATCAGTTGATGGACATTTGAGCTGTCTTCCATAATTTCGCTATTGTAGATAATACTTCTATAAACAGCAAGGTGCATGTGTCCCTTTGAATCAGTATTTTCATATTTTTTGGGTAAATAACTAGTAGTGCAATTGGTGGGTTGTAGGGTAGTTCTGCAAAATTAAGCTTTAAAAGTCCTTTTTTAAAAATATTTTATTTCTTTATTTGAGAGAGAGAGCAAGCGAGCACAAGCAGGGGAAGCAGCAGGCAGAGGGAGAGGGAAAAGTAGGCTCCCCACGGAGCAGAGAGCCTGACCTGGGGCTGGATCCCAGTACCCTGGGACCATGACCTGAACTGAAGGCAGCGACTTAACTGGCTGAGCCACCCACCTGCCCCTAGAAGTCCTTTTAAAATGATGACTTCGTTGTTACCCTATTGATACATTTTAAAAATCGTCTATATGTTTGACCTAAATGTTTTTTGTCCTATAAATGACCTATATGTTTGACCTAAAAAAAACTTGAAGGCATCTATAATAAAAATTGCTCCTTAGCACTTGAGTAAAAAGTCCTAGGGAGACTATATCTGAAATTAGATGACTACATATAGAAAGGAAAAGTAGTTTTTAATTCTCTGTCTACATTTCCAGGGATTGTTTTAACACTTACAATGTGGAAGATTCTGTGACATATCTGGTGAGTCATGCAGTAGTATGCATCAAAATCCTTTAAAAATATATTAATTTTTGACTAATAATTCCCCCATAGAAAACAAAAAGAGATATGCAAAAATGTGCATATGTATTGTACTATTACTCGGTGTCTGAGAATTGTATATGAAAATTATGAGAGAAATAATACAGTTAAACTCCTCAAGCATAAAATTTTGAAATGAACTGCATCATGTAACACTAAGAGATTTAATGCAAATGAAGTTGTTGATATGAACAATCATTAGATACAATGAGCACTGAAATAACCAGATTTTACCTATTGTGAAAGTGTTACTCTTTAAATGTAATAAACCTCCTATTGAGTTTAACTGAACTTAAACTTTTTAACTTGGGTATTGTGATTTCTCAGTTTATTGTGATATATAGAGCAGAGCACTAGGAATAGCAATCCCATTTTTCTACCCTCTTAAAAAAATTTTAAGCATACAATATATTACTGTTGATTATAGGTATCATGTTGTACAAAAGATGTCTAGAATTTATTCACCTTTCTTACCTAAAACTTTATACCATTTGACTAATAATTCCTCTTTGTGCCCTTTGATTAATAATTCCCCATTTCCTTCTACCCCCACCCCCTATCAACCACCATTCCACTCTTTGATACTGAGTATATGTATTTTTCTGTTTTATTTTTTTACTTATTTATTTAGCTTAAGGAAGTGGTTGTTTCTTTTTTTCTTATTGAGGTATAATTGACATGTAACACTATATTAATTTCAGGTATACACTGGAATGATTCAATATTTGTATATACTGCAAAGTGATCACCGAAATAAGTCTAGTTAACACGTATCACCATATATAGTCACAGATTTTGGTTTTCTTGTGATAAGGACTTTTTCTTTTTTTTTAAGTTTTACTTATTTAATCTTACTAGAGACTGAGAGAGATAGCATGGTGGTGGGGGGGGGGGTCTGCAGAAGGAGAAGCATACTCCCCACGGAGCAGGGAGCCTGATACAGCACTCGATCCCGGATCCCAGAATCATGATATGAGCTGAAGGTGGAGGCTTAACCAACTGAGCCACCCAGGTGCCGGATGAGGACTTTTAAGATCAACTCTCTTAGCATCTTTCAAATATACAATACAGTATTATTAACTATAGTCACGATGATACAATACATCCCCTCCTACTTAATTATTTTATAACTGCAACTTTATACCTTTCAAGTTCTTTCATCCATTTCTCCTTCCCCCACCCCCACTCTTCTGCCTCTGGGACCACCAATTTGCTCTTTTTATTTATGAGCTTCGTTTCATTGTCGTTGTTGTGATTGTTTGTTAGTTTTTAATTTCACATATGGGTGAGATCACATGGTATTTGTCTTTCTCTGCCTGACATTTCACTTAGCATAATGCCCAAATTTGAATATTTTAGAAACCTCATATAAGTGGAATCATGCAGTATTTGTCTTTGCGTGTGACTTGCTTATTTCACTAAACATAATGTCCTCAAGGTTCATCCACATTGCCGCTTATCGCAAAATCTCCTTTTTTAGCTTAAAATACTATTCATGAAGGGGTGTGGCCGGGCTAAACAGAAATTGAGAATACTGACATGGGTTTTCTGAGGCTCTGTAAAATATCCATCTATGGAGGGGGAGAAGAGATATTTGGTGCTACATAATGCTTAGGATAAAAAAGAGAAAGGAGAAAATTGAAGGTAAGACAAGGTCAAGTCCTGGTGCATGTGAATTCTGAAAATCCTCACTCATTTGTCAAAAGTCCTTTAAAGAGGCAAGTATTTTTTTAAACTAACAAATGACAGACTTGAATTAATTTTCATTTTTGTATGTAGCTATGGACTTACTACTAATAGTGTATTAAATAAATTATCAAAGGTCCCTGAAATTCAGCATTCCTAAGTTACGTGTATATTATCAGAGTTACTGAGGTTCTAATACAATAACTTAACGAGTCAGTGCATGTTTCCATGTAGATAGGCAGAAATTATATGATCTAAAAGAATGCATTGTTGGTGATATTTTGACTTGGTCTTGATTTCCATTTGCTCACTTTTAAACTTTTAATTATAAATTATTATCTATTTAATATGTTGTGGATGTTTGCATAACCCTCAAGCATGTACTTATTTGCATATTTGTGGTCTATAATTTTCCAATAGCTAGGCTTTAAGACATTTATATGCTGTAGTTAAAACATGAATCATCATATCCCTATTGCTAAAGGAAACAGATATATAGTCCTCCAAAAATTGCTTATAGAGTGTGATACTTCATTGGTGATTTGTTCTTTATGGGCTTGGGAAAAATGCATATGAAAAATTGCAAAATAACCTCAAGGTAAGTGTAATAAAATTATTCCCTTATTTCAAAACTGGTGTGGCATTGTGTTATAAATAAGGGGTATAAGCTCATAGTATAAGCCTTATGGCATATTTTAAAAAAAGGAAATGCCTATATATTTTGTATTTATTACCTACTCTTGCATAACAAAATATTCCAAAATAGTGGTTTAAAATAACAATAATATTTATTATCTCTTGGTGTCTATTGATCAGTAATTTCAAGTGGACTCAATAGGTATGCTTTGCCTCTGTTGTCTGATGTCTGAGGTCTCAGATGAAGACTGGAAGTTTGGAGTCTGGAATCATCTGAAGGCTTAATTAGGGCAGGAAGAGCAACCTCCAAGTTGACTCACTCACAGTATAGCAAGTTGTTTTTTTTTCCTACATGGCCTTCATACATGTACTCCTCCAGAGGGATACCAATGTGCCCTCAAAGGATAATGCTAGCTTCTCATTAGAATGGGATGGAAGCTATGATTCCTTTTATGATCTAGTCTTCAAAATTGAATGTCCATTTTGCAATCTTCTATTCATTAGAAGGAACCCCTAGTCAGTCTCCCATTCAAATTTAAAATTAGGTCATTAGGTTCTAACTCTTGAAAGAAGCACATACATAAATAAATGGTAAGAATACAACCTTGTTGGGCGCCTGGGTGGCTCAGGTGGTTGAGCGGCTGCCTTCGGCTCAGGTCATGATCCCGGATTTCCAGGATCGAGTCCCGCATTGGGCTCCCAGCTCCTTGGGGAGTCTGCTTCTCCCTCTGACCTTCTCCTCTCTCATGCTCTCTCTCACTCATTCTCTCTCAAATAAATAAATAAATAATCTTAAAAAAAAAAAAAAAGAATACAACCTTGTCGAACTTCCTGAAGTTGTTCCAGTTAGTTAGATAAACTAGACACTTGCCTGTTGTTGTTGTGTTGTTATTATTACCCTTTGCAATCACAATTTGAATCATATGCCAAGGAGGCATGGAATAGCTTGATTAAATTAATCAGATTAAGAATACTTTCCAGGAATCAAATATGAAGAATGCATGTTTGTAAACTAAGAGCACATTAGTATTGGAATAAATGAGACAACATTTTGAGGAAGAAATTCATGTCTAACAAATCTGAATAAAGATGAATGAAGTACAACTCTCCTATGATCTCAGATATCAAAATTAAGACGACAGTCCAGTTTTCAACCAAGATAAGAACTTATTCTAAGTTAAGACGTCACAGGGAATGAGTTAAAAAAAAGAAAACTTGAAAGATTTTTTTGAATGCAAGTATTTTTAATATCTAAAAGACATATAGTTACAAATTAAAAATTCCTTAACATTCATTTCTAATTAGTATTTTATAATCTGCTGTATTTATTAGCTATTGTGATTTCTATATTTATAAAATAAAGTGACTCTATTAATTATGTAATCATGGAAATAAGGTCAATAGTTACTAGTCCCACTTCTTTCCCAGGCATTCACTTCATTATGAACTTTTATGTGGTTTATCACTGAATCTCTGTTGATGTTTTAGATTTCATTATCACAGAAGACCACAATTTTATGGACTTTTAGAGGTTTATATCCATTAGCCATTTGTATGATATCTTTAGAGTAATGTCAAATCCTTTGCTCATTTTAACAATTTTTTTTATTTTGTTTTTGCTATTGAGTTGTAGGAACTCGTGTGTGTGTGTGTGTGTGTGTGTGTGTGTGTGTAATATTAATACCTAATCGCTACGTGAAAGCTTTTAAGGCCGCTGCAATCCTACCTAGTTTTACTTTTGTTGCCTATGCTTTTTAGTATCATATTCAAGAAATCATTGCCTAAACCAACATCAAGAGATTTTTTTTCTTTAGATTTTCTTCTAGGATTTTACAATCCGATATTTTCATTAATTTTTTTTTCCATTAATGATTTTCACATCCAGTTTTAGTAAATAATGCAAAATGAGTTTAAAAGAGAGATAAAATTGTTTCACTTTGTCATCATACTTGATATTAGACATTCAATTTGTGACTTGCTGGTGTTTGTGTTGGAGTAACTCCTTGTGGTGTTAATGCTCATTTTCTTCATTATTATAAAGTCATGCATTTTTTTCAATGTCTTTGAGCAATTTCATAATCTTTTAAAAAGTGTCTAGTGAAATCTCTAGACTTTTTCTTAGTAATTTGTAAGACTTCATATATTCTGGGTAGATAGTGGTTTTCTATTTTGTATATATTTAATTGAATTCCATCCTTCTCTTGTTTCTCCTATCTATAGCTCTTCATAAACACAAATGTTTAATATAGTCCAAATGTGTGTGTTTGTGTGTATATACATATATATACATATATACATAACATATACATATATATATGTTCCCTTCTCATTTAGGTTTAGAATCTACTTGGAATTGTCTTTTGTGGATATTATGAAGCAAGAATTAAGTTTGTTTATTTTTTTCTCTATAAATATCCAAGTATCCAAGCATAATTTATGAAAAACTAGTATCATTATCAATCAAGTATCCTTATATTGTCTGTTTCTGAGTCCTATTTGCTTTTATTAATCAATTCACCTATTGTGATGTATATATGAGTTTCTTCTAATAATTAGGAAAAACAATTTTAATTAATTTGAAAATACCAACTTTATATTATATTCTTATTTTTTACTTATACTCAGTATATATTAAATATCTATTATGCAAAATTATGGAATTAGTATTCTCTTCTTCTATTCCTATATTTCTTATTAACACCTGATTCTATTTGATTACTTATTTTTATTTACTTTAAACTAGTAACTATATTCAGACCTTAATCTCTGATTTGTTTAAAATACTGTCACCTTCTTAGTGCAGTGGGCAGCGTATCAATCTCATAAAATATTTTTGCCTCTACTAAAGAAAGTCAGAACATTTTACTCTTTTTTAACCTTCTTTCTTTTTTCCTTTCTTGTGTTTGTTATAATATTTCTACTTTATCAGAGTTTACAACACTTACGTTCAGATCTGGAACTATCATCCCTTTGTTGTTATAGTCTAATTCCTAAAGAGAAGCAGATTATATTTCTCACTGCAAGTTATCTTATCTTTACAATTATTTCTTGGTTTTCTTTCAGTAGATTATATCGGAGTGATCTATGGAAACAATGTCCTTTCCTGTTAGGTATTTAAAACAAGGTTTGCGTTATACAAGATGAAGGAGTTCTAGAAATCATTCTTTGTCTGTAGTTAATGATACTGTATCATGCACTTAAACATTTGTTAAAAAGATAGATTTATATCATAGTAAGACCAACCACCACCACCACCACCATCAAAACATAGGGCAGGAGGAAACTACTGGAGATAATGGATATATTTAAAACGTGATTGTGGTCATGGCTTTACAAATGTACACCTAGGTCAAAACTCATCAAATCGTATAATTTAAGTATGTGCAGTTTTTTAAATATCAGTTTTGCCTCAATAAAGATATTAAAAATAAATAAAACTCATTTATGAAGACCTTGAAATGCACTGATGAACGCAAATGATTTGTATTATTATAAAGCTGATCTATCTCAGCATTCAATAAATAATACTGGTAACTGCGTAATTTTTTTAAAGTTAAAATTAAAACTAATAACCTTTGACTTTATGCTTAACTGATAGTTCGGATATATTTTGTTCTGTTTCACTTTCTTTTTTTATTGATTCAGTAGATATGTCACTACTATACTTGGGTCCAATATTGCTTTGCAAAAGTCTTAGGTTGTTCTATAGTTTTCCCAATAAAAATGATTTTATCTTTTTGTGTGGCTATCCAAAATGCATTTTTATTTACCTGTGAAAGCTAATTTATTTTCTAGAATATGTTTTTATGGTCATTCTGAATCAGTGTTTCCTGAAATATGTTATATTTAAAATGTAGATTAAAAGTTTTCCATTAATTTCTGAAACAAAAGTTACATTGTAAAATTTTTGTTCTGCTTTATTATTTAAATTTTGTTTAGAGACTTTAGTTATGTATATATTAGATGTTTGTTTGTAATTATGTGTCATTTCCTGTATTTTACCTTTTTTAAGTTTATTTATTTTATCTGCATTTAATTTCTGGTTTCCTTTTTTCTTAGTATGTTTCCAACATTATCTTCCTTAGTATCTTTTGTACTTTACTTTCTGTGACAATTTAATTCTTATTTTCCACTTTTCTATGCCTCAATACCAAAACAGCAAAAGTCTGATATCCTTCTCATCCTTCCATCTTTTATAAAAGCTCTTAGATTTCTGTTATGTATTCTTACTTCATACAAGTGGTTTTTTCTTTTCTTTCTTTTTCATTTATTTTCCTTTATTCCATTCATGGCAAAAACAATGCATTTTAATTGTCCTTTACTTCATACAAATTTTTTTCCTAGAGATTATTTTCTTACATGACATTTGTTTTTTATATCTCATCTGTGCTTGACTCTTAATGTCTTTATGTGATCCTTTGCTATTTTTTTCCAACTTCTTATTTTTGAAGGATAAGTGTTTTTCCCGAGTCAATTATTTGAAACTAGCTTCTGCAGGGGAAGGATCCAGGACCATGTGCATGTCTTGTAGGGATAACAGATTACTCAGGATAAGACTATTATCCAGGGTGAGACTGATAGACTTTACTCCTACCAGCCAATAAAAACAAGCAGCTGGAGTTTATTCAAGATACAAAAATCTATCCTCTTCCCTGCCACTGCAGTGACGTATAGCTTTCTTCAAATGTGGTTTGTGTTTGTAATCACTTTAGTAGCTATAACTCCTCTGATTTTTAGAACTTACCTTAGTATAGAGAGAATTCTAATTCCAGAACAATAATTTGTCCCCATTTTCCAAACAAGGGATTTAGGTTTTTCATCTCAAATGTATTTGTGTTTCTAATAAATATGTTCCTAGCTATCTTTGAAACCTACAATTGCAGTGTCTCTTTTGCTTTGCTTTTATTTGCATACCACTGCTCAGCCTCCACTTCTCCATGCTATTTCCATTTATTTTGGAATTTTGTGGTTTCATTGTCTCTTAATATCTTTGTGTCTACTTCTTTTTCCTTTTGTTGCTTTGAAGTGACTATAAGAAAGTTAATATTTTTTACTCTATCAAAGTGGATGTCTCTGCTATCTTTTACATCAATCACTTTTATATTTCATTTGTGACCTATTTAGTACTCCATTGGATACTACAATGTTTTCTTGTTTTTTGGTTTTTTATCTTAGATTGAAAGCTTCTGAATGCAGTTTTTTTCCTAATTTACATATACACTGTAAAGTCCTTAGCATAGTGCCACATACACAAAAGGATGTGAATAATGGAACATGCAATTAATGGTTGTTGAGAAAACAGATAATTTAGCTCTATGAATAAAGATTTTTGTTTTAAGGTTCAGTTATGAAAACCTAAAGATTTACCTAAAGGAAATGATTGATTATGAAACACCAGAGCCTTAGGTTTCTTGCATCATTAAGGGTGATATTTGTAGAATGAGGGTATACTTTGAGCTAAAATTAATGAAAAGGAGGCATAAAATTCAAATTAATTGGTTTGGATGTTGTGTACTATATCGGATCTTGCTCTGAAACTGAAATGGAACTAATGGTTCAGGACTAATCTGACTTCTGATCTAAATTGAATTTAACTCAATTCATAGGAAAGGAAAAGAAAACATTTCATTCATGAAATCAAATTAAGAAAATTTTTTTTGTTAAATTCATTGGTTTGAGTTGGTAGAGTTCATTATGCTTTGATCAGACTGACTTCATTGAAAAAGTGTAATGGAATTATATGGATTAGGTAAGTGAGGGATGTTCTGAATTGAACAGAATGTCATAAATGAGCCAGGTCTTAGGTGCTGTGGTGTACTTTGTATTTAAATGAAAGTGATATCTTATCTAGATAGAATTTAATAGAAACTGCTTTCTTAGATACATATGCTGAAAATATTTCTGAATACAAAATTAATAATTCAAATATTTTTAGGGAGAATAACTATTATATAATTTTTGGTCTACTTTCTTGTTACCTCAAACTCTCTCTTTTTCTCTCTCTTTCACTCTCTCAAGTACTTTTTCTAATCTGCCATTCTTGCATTATTTCCCTTCATGAATGCATGTTAAATTTTTCAAAAGGCTAGATTGCATATCCATAAGAGGAACCTACATTTTTATTTCTCATTATCTCTTTCTCTCTCAAAAAGAATATTTTGTTAGTTATGTCCTCAAGAAACCATCTTCAGAAATAGAAATAATTCAATTTATTTCTTAAAACCTTTTTCCTAACCCAAAAGAATCCACCCCAAACTAGAGCAATCTATACTTTCAATGCCATCCTGATCAAAATCCCACCAGCACTTTTCAAAGAGCTGGAACAAACAATCCTAAAATTTGTATGGAACCAGAAGAGACCCTAAATTGTTAAGGGAATGTTGAAAAAGAAAAAGCAAAACTAGGGGCATCACGCTGCCTGATTTTAAGCTTTACTACAAAGCTGTGATCACCAAAACAGCATGGAACTGGCACAAAAACAGACACATAAACCAGTGGAACAGAGTAGAGAGCCCAGATATGGACCCTCAAATCTATGGTCAAATAATCTTTGACAACGCAGGAAAAAATATACAGTGGAAAAAAGACAGTCTCTTCAATAAATGGTCCTGGGAAAATTGGACAGCTATGTATAGAAGGATGGAACTACACCATTCTCTTACACCATACACAAAGATAAACTTGAAATGAATAAAAGACCTCAATGTGAGGCAGAAAGCTATCAAAATCCTAGAAGAGAACATAGGCAGTAACCTCTTCGACATCAGCCACAGCAACTTCTTTCAAGACATGTCTCCATGTCTTGAAACAAAAGCAAAGGAAACAAAAGTGAAAATGAACTTTTGGGACGTCAACAAGATCAAAAGCTTCTGCACAGCAAAGGAAACAGTCAACAAAACAAAGAGGCAACCCATGGAATGGGAGAAGATATTTGCAAATGACACTACAAACAAAGGGCTGATATCCAAGATCTATAAAGAAATCCTCAAACTCAACACAAACAAAACAGATAATCATGTCAAAAAATGGGCAGAAGACATGAGACACATGAAAAAATGGTCATCATCATTAGCTATCAGGGAGATTCAAATCAAAACCACATTGAGATACTACCTTATACCAGTTAGAGAGGCCAAAATTAACAAGACAGTAAACAACATATGTTGGGCAGGATGTGGAGAAAGGGGAACCCTCTTACCCTGTTAGTGGGAATGCAAGTTGGTGCAGCCACTTTGAAAAACAATGTGGAGATTCTTTAAGAAATTAAAAATAGAGCTATCCTATGACCCTGCAATTGCACTACTGGGTATTTACCCCAAAGATACAGATGTTATGAAAAGAAGGGCCACCTGTACCCTAATGTTCATAGCAGCAATGGCCACAGTCGCCAAACTGTGGAAAGAACCAAGATGCCCTTCAACTGACGAATGGATAAAGAAGATACGGTCCATATATCCAATGGAATATTATGCCTCCATCAGAAAAGATGAATAACCAACTTTTGTATCAACATGGATGGGACTGGAGGAGATTATGCTGAGTGAAATAAGTCAAACAGAGAAAGCCAATTATCATATGGTTTCACTTACTTGTGGAGCATGGGAATAACACGGAAGACATTGGGAGATGGAGAGAAGTGAGTTGGGGGAAATCAGAGGGGGACACAAACCTGAGAGACTCTGGACTCTCAGAAACAAACTGAGGGTTTTGGAGGGGAGGAAAGTGGGGGGTTCGGTGAGCCTGGTGATGGTTATTATGGAGGGCATGTATTGCATGGAGCACTGGGTGTGGTACATAAACAATGAATTTTGGAGCACTGAAAAAAATAAAATTAAATTAAATTTTAAAAAATTTCCTATATAATGATTCTAAAGAATCCTGGTAATCCTTGACACAATCTGTATGGCATATTGTTAAACATTCCAGAAGTCAATATAAACTGAGTTTTGAGAGAAAGGTCAAGTTCATTAAAAACAAGAAAGGTAAGGTAGATTGGCTCATTTTGACAAGTAAAGATAACAGATAATTGACAAACATGGGGATTCTTAGCTTTAAAGAATTGAGATGATCTAAACAAAAAAGAAAAGTACAGTAAAAGGTACAATTGCTAATGAAATTAAAATTTCTCACATCCACACAAAATGTAAATATGACATTCTACACCTACAATCCTGACATTTAATCACAGTTCTCTTCATTGCCTATTGTAAGAAAACATTTCCCATTCTTCTGTAGGATTTCGTATGGGAGAACTCATCTAGCAATGTGACAAATTAAAAAAAAAATGATACATCCATATTTGTAAAATTTCCATTTCTAATTAAATTAATATCTTATACATATAAAGGTATTTTTGCATTAAATCAGAATATTGACCAAATAACAAAGGAGCATAGTTGACTATTTTCCCCCTAAAAGTCTGTTTCTGTATTTTTAGATAACAGAATTTTTGGATGCTTAGGTGGCTCCGTAGGTTTAGCATCTGCCTTAGGCTCAAGTCATGATCCTGAGATCCTGGGATTGAATCCCATATCAGGCTCCTTGCTCAGCAGGGAGTCTGCTTTTTCCTCTGCCTGCCACTCCCCCAGCTTGTGTGCTCACTTGTGCTCTCTTTCTCTGATAAATAAACAAAATCTTTTAAAAAAAATGAATGAATGAATGAATGAATAGAATTTCCTGGTGTTCATTAAAAAAAAAAATTACACAAATGTTTTTCATCGCCTAAATGGGAATGATCCACTTGAAAACTCTTATGTCTAACATATAATGTATTACTTTAGATTTGATCACGTGACTGCTCGCTTCAGCAGCACATATACTAGATTTGATCACATGAAAATTTTGTACTCTTTACACCAAAGAGAAAGTATAGTGAAGGATTACTTGCCTATGTAGTATCTTAATTTTTTAATTCATATTTTATTTTATTTTTTTTGGTGTGGGTGAAGTGAAGACACAAATTAGTTTGTAGGACCAGTGATGCTAACTAAAACATAAAGATATCTGGTTTTGTATGGACTGATGAAATAAAGATATTCTGATTATTTGCAAATTTATATTTGTGACCACTTCTGAGTAGAATATTTGCAAATGTACATTTGTAACCACTTCCTTTGTTTTTTTTTTCAGTGAAACAAGGGGCTGGTTCTTTATTTATTTTTAGAGACAAACAAACTAAGGGTTTTGGATGGGATGGGGGGGATAGGCAAGCCTGGTGGTGGCACATATTGCATGGAGCACTGGGTGTGGTGCATAAACAATGAATCTTGGAACACTGGGAAATAAATAAATAAATCACTTCTTACATACATTGCAGTTTGAGAATATTTGCATCACTCTTTCTTATGCATCATGGTAGGAGATTTTTAAACTATTCTGAAGTCTTAAGTTGCATGGAGGAAATTCAGACAGTCTGGGTTTCAAATCTGGCTATGCTACAGCTGAGATATGACTTTAAGCAACTTCTTTTCTCTGATTCTCGGTCTGCTTGACTACAAAATGTGATATCAACCTCAAAAACATCACATGATGATTAACTTACAATGCTTTAAGATGCCTAGAACAGTGTAGTGACTGAACAAATGCTACATTAATTGGAAAAATCAAACTGCTTCAGTGAATGTGACATTCACTTTTGGTTGAAAAATCCATTCTATTAACTAAGTTATTCCTTGAGTTATAATTTTTCCAGAGTATCCTTGCTACTTATTTTCTTTTAGTTATAGATTATACGAACTTATTTCTTTTTCTTTTAACCTGCTTGACTTTGAAGAATTCATCCTCATCTACTTGACAGTGTACTAATTTCCATGGGGAAAATGTGCTTAGAGATCCTCATTCCATATTTTATTCTATTATATACTGTGATGTATTCGATATCTAGTTTTCCTAATTTTCCCCCCAATTTTTTCATGGAAAAAAGAATTCATATATTTTTTAAAGATTTTATTTATTTATTTGACAGACAGAGATCACAAGTAGGCAGAGAGGCAAGCAGAGAGAGGAGGAAGCAAGCTCCCTGCTGAGCAGAGACACCCCCCCCCCTCCATGAGGGGCTCGATCCCAGGACCCTGAGATCATGACCTGAGCCAAAGGCAGAGGCTTTAACCCACTGAGCCACCCAGGCGCCCCAAGAATTTATATATTTTTATGTGCCTGTTCCAACCTGAAGCTAAGAAAAGAAAAGTTACCTGGAAAAATTAAAAAGGAGAGAGAGAAAAACTCTCTCTCCTTGATTCATTTTCAGTTTTTGCATACTTTATTATTGTGCCTCCCTGACAAGAGAAGTAGAAGATCTAAAACATAAAAGTGTTTTAATATCTCAACTATTTTTCAATACTCCATGCCAATAATTACTTTGTAGAAATTTAGGTAAACATCCATCCTGAATTATTTTATTCCTCTGAAGTAATTGTTACATTATCTTTCATTATATTGTATTTTATTACAATTGATCAAGAAGTCTTTTTCAAACAATTACTATCTGTAAAACTCTCCATTAAGCATTGTTTTTGGTATAGTTTCAAAGATTTCATTTCTTTTCCAAGGGAATCAAGTTGGCAAGTAAGTACCACATATACCAATTAACAGAGAAGCATATGTGATATATAAAGATTTGATCATTGACTAGTATTTACTGAAGAAATTTTAAAAAAAGGTATAAAATGTTAAATCTGAGTATGTAAAGTAGGGAGGCAATGGAATGTCTGGTTGCTCCAAATAATCAAATATTCATTGAGCAAAGACTATACATAGGCATTTTTATCTAATCTTTGTAATGATAATTTATTAGCGGAAAAAAATAGATATACTGGTTTGATGAGCTTATTCGTTTTAGCCAAGTCTTTTCAGATCTTTTAAATATTGAAATAATCATTGTTCTGGGACTTGAAAAATAATTTGTTGTGTGTGTGATCTGCCTAGAGATCCACGTGTTTTGTAATCAAGAATGTTCTCCTTGAAGGTAAGGGAATAAGGTTGATTAGTTAGGTTACACTGCCATGTAGTTTAAAGCTTATTCAGTGATAAATTCAAACTTGAGGAATGTCAAGCAATATATAGAGTTAACCAGGGACCACAACATTTTTACTGTAAAGGGCCAGATAGAATATATTTTAGGTTTGCAGCTCGTGGAGCTCCACAACTACTTATCTCTGCCATTGTAGCATGGAACTAGTCATAAACAACACATAAATGAATGGGTATGGCTGTGTGGAAATAATACTTAATTTACTGTGTACTTAAAATACCGAGGTAGGTAAGATTTGGTCCTTGGGTCAACATTATTAATCCTTGGCAAAGGCATATAATATGCAAATTAGCTTTATGCATAAAAAGAATTATCGTGCTCTTCCAAATTTTAACTTTTTACTGTGTACCCTGTACCGTAAAGGGGAATGCCAATAATTTCTGTGCATCTATTGTGTTTCAAGCATTTGTGTTAGAGTCTTTATCATTATAACATCCCTTTACAACAGATTGTGTCCTTAAATGTTATAGCTGGCATCCAAGATTATCCCCAGTGTGTTCTCGTCTCAGGGTGTTCAGACCCTTAAGCGATTCCCTTTCTATATTGAATTAGGACTAACTTGCAATAGGATATTGTAGAAATGATGTTTTGTAATTTCTGTGGATAGGTTATTTTTTTTTAAGACTTTATTTACTTATTTGACAGATAGAGATCACAAGTAGGCAGAGAAGCAGGCAGAGAGAGAAGGAAGCAGGCTCCCTGCTGAGCAGAGAGTCCATGTGGGGCTCGATCCCAGGACCCCGAGATCATGACCTGAGCTGAAGGCAGAGGCTAAACCACTGAGCCACCCAGTGGCCCCAGATAGGTTTTTAAAAATGGTTGTTTCTATCTTGCATTCTCCTAGACCAGTTGTTCTGAGAGAAACAGCTGCCATGTCATGAACCCTGTGGAGAGGTCTAGATGGTGAGAAACTGAGGTCTCTAATCAACAACACATTAATTTGCACACTGTGGGACTGAGCTGACTTGAAGCAGATCCTCAAGCTGCAGTCTAGCCTTCAGATGCCTAAAGCCCTGACCAACCTGTTGACCGCAATTTCATGAGAGAGCCAGAACCACTTCAGCGAGATAGTCTCTGATTCCTGATACAAAGAAACCATGTAAGATTTGCTTTAAATTGTTGTCCCCCCCCAGCAATGATAACTAAAACATAATGGTATAGATAAAAGAAATGCAAGCTTTTCTTTAACAGGGCATATTTTAAGTACTTCAGGGTTTCCTGTCCCTGCGGTTACACCTACTCAACTCTGCTAGTATAATGCAGAAGCACCCACTGGCATTATTTAAGGAATGGGGGATGGATGTTTAAATAAAACTTGACTTACAGAAACAGAGAGAGGGTTCAATTTGGTTTATAGGCCAGAGTTTTCTGATCCTTGTTAAAGTGAACCAAAAAAACAAAACAGTATCTGAAAGGTTGGATGACATCTCCACAAAATAGTAATCAGTTTACTTATGTGATGATCATCAAAGCAGAAATCTTTTTTAAAAAAACTTTATTTGTTTATTTATTTAAGAGAGAGGGAGAGAAAGCTTGTGTGCAAGCAGGGGGAGGGGCAGTGGGGAAGGGAGAGAGACTCTCAAGCAGACTCTGCTTAGATCAATGTGGGGCTCGATCTTATGAACCTTAGATCATGACCTGAGCTAAAACTAGAATGAGACACTTAACCAGCTAAGCCTCCCACGTGCCTGTTTTGTAGTTTTTTTTTAAATGAAAATATTTATTAATGGAATAGTTAAGTACTTCAGACAAAATATTAAGCTTTTGAATTCTTTTTGCAGATTCTGACACAAAATTTTTGAAAACTGTGTTGAATTTGAACCTAGGAGATTAAGGTTGTAACCTTTACTGATGTATTCCCTTTTAAGATATACGTGGGCAGACTGTGCATACAGATAACCAGTTAGTTTCTGTGTCTGCCTCCATTTACCTATATACATATATGTATGTATATATATATATATATATATATGCATATATATATATGCATATATATATGTATACAGGATTTAGGTAGTAACATTCTTTTTTATTCTAATATTGTATTAACAGTAAATCTAGGACACATAAATTCTGCTTTACTAATTTATTAATTCATTTAATGTGGGCATCTACCCTCAACTCTCTGTTCCTTGTCCTTATTACCAGAGGCAGAGAAACAGCAAAAGAATAATCACTACCCCATTTTCTTCTTCTTTTCCTCGTCCTCCTTCATCATCCTCCTCCTCCCCGACTCGTCCTCCTCCTACTCTTCTATTATCTTGCTCCTTACCTTTTCTGCTCTTATTATCTCTTAGAAATGTATTCAGTAAGTTACACTTTAAAAAGACTTTCACATAATATGCATGATTACTAATGTATTATATATAAAAGAGAATGGGGTGCATGAGTATTATCTGGCTATAAAGAAGATAAGCAATGGAGAAATCGATAGTAATCCTTATATAAACTATCTGAAAATCAACCCTCTACTGTCATGGAGAACATGTTGCAAAGTCCTTCGTAAGAGCTGCAACCACAGCAATAAGCATACATGTACACTCACTCTTTTCAGACGGTCTACACTCCTAGACAGTCTCCTTTCCTCTGGAAATCTTCCAATAGAGTTTAAAATGCCTAGAAAAGGGGCATCTGGGTGGCTCGGCCAGCTAAGTGCCCAATTCTTGATTTCAGAACAGGTTGGGATCTCAGAGTCATGAGATCATGCCCCACATAGGGCTCACTGCTCAGTGCAGAGTCGGCTTGAGGTTCTGTTTCCCTCTCACTCTGCCCCTCCCCCTGCCCCATACCCTTGCACTTGGCTCTCTCTCTCTAAAATAAATAAATAAATCTTAAAAAAATTTTAAAATGCATAGTAAAGTTAGCTGTATGTGGATAGACAGATAATAGGTAGACTGTTAGATAAATAAACTTGGTGTTTTGATTATTTTGTGGGTGAGACTCAGGTGGAATTGGTTCTTCAGTGAACTCTTCTGGTTCATAAAAACATGTTTATTAAGGGTTTTTTTATGCCCCCATTAGTGTCTTTGGGATAACGCAGTAGGAAAGAAATTAAACACAATTCCTCAAGAAGTAAATGGTCTGAAGGAAAAGAAAATAAACTACTAAAAAATGTTACAGGGAAATTTTTACAAATGTGAAATAAGCTTTGGTGTAGTGTATTAGGTCATGCTTTACCATAGAAATATTGAATAATATTCAAAGCACTATGTTAAATGCTCCCTTGACCATGAGAGGTAACTTTACAGTGTTTAATTATTTCCATACGTCATTGACTCCATGGTGGTAATGGCTTTGAAGAATGGTTATCCTGTTATCAGCTATGAATAGAGTTCCAACCTTGATCCTCACATAAACTTTGATACTGATATTCAAAGACAGTTTGATCAGAGCCACACAGCAAAAAAATTGGTGGAACTGAAGCTAAGTAAGATCCAAGTGTTTCTGAATCACAGGTGAATGAACTCTCACCACCATGAACATCAGATATATATGTGAATGACATTGCCTAACATGCAAATAATTGGCTGTAAGACTCAATTTAATTTTCAGGCTAATCCATGATTCTTATGATCATGAAAGTTACCTTGTACAGATTGGAAAGTGATAAGTTATAAACTAAATGGCAACACCCACTGCAGATGAGATGTCTTGTATCATTTTGTGATAATTTTATATCTAAAGCTGCATTTTAGGGGCACCTTGGTGGCTCAGTCGATTAAGTGTCCAACACTTAATTTCAGCTTGGGTTATGATCTCAGGGTCCTGGGATTGACCCTCACGTTGGCCTCCTCACTCAGTGGGGAGTCTGCTTTTCTCCCTTTCACTCTGCCCCCTCCCCTCTCTCACTCTCTTTGTCCAAAATAAATAAATAAATCTTAAAAAACTCTCCTATAATTTACCTTTCTCCACATTTTATAGCAATGAATCTTTCATTAAAATAAGGAACTCGCCTTAAAGCTCCATGTGTAAAATCATGAAAAAGCCTATTTGATTCATAGCAGTCAAAGCATTTGGCAAACTGCATCATTCAGTGAAATAATATTTTGTAATAGTCATCATTAATCACTAAAATTATGTAATTTCTAGTGATTTGTTTAATAATTCTACCATTGTTTGTCATGACAAAATTCTGTAATAACCTGTCACCCTTGACTATCTTAGAATACACTGAAATTGAGATTTGATCTAGTCTTGGCAGCACTTCGAGCAAAGAAATTGTTCATTGATTTGGACAAGTTGACTGAAACCCTCTCTTTCACATGAGTTATGATCCCACTTTGTTATATTTTTATTCTTTTGATATATATAGGACAAAATCTACAAAAGGCCTATATGTTTCAAAAAAATGAAGTGCTATAAATATGTATGTGTATATATATATGTATGGAGATATATATATATATATGTATATATATATATATATATGTATATTCTATACAGATGAAGTTAGCTGTTGCATACAGCTGGGTCTATTTTCCCACCTGGTTTTGTATTAAGTATACTAAACATTCCTGATTTTATATTTATTTCACTCATTTGATGTCTGACTTTATTTGGTCATTTATTTTCTATATGAGAGAAGAAATCACAAAATGCATTTAAAAATTTATTTAAAGTTCTGGATAAAAATGCCTTGTCATTATAAATCATTTCCCCCAAACTTTGGAGAGTATATATATATATATGTATATACATATATATATATATAGTTTTGTTCTTTGTTACCCCTGTGACAGACAATTAGACACATCACAGAATTTGTCAGTAACCTCTCCCATGGTTCAGACTCCTTGAAATCAGAGCTTCCATGTAAGACGGATCAGTTTCAAACACTCTGTGACATACTGTGAAAATGGCATTAATGTTCAATGACTTTTAAAGAGCTGTCTAAACCCTAATTTGTTCAGATAACTAAGTTAAATAGTGCCATAAAATACATATTTATAGGGACGCCTGGGTGGCTCAGTTGGTTAAACGGCTGCATTCGGCTCAGGTCATGATCCCAGCATCCTGGGATCGAGTCCCACATCGGGCTCCTTGCTCGGCAGGGAGCCTGCTTCTCCCTCTGCCTCTGCCTGCCACTTTGTCTGCCTGTGCTCGCTCGCTCTCTCTCCCTCTCCTCTGACAAATAAATAAATAAAATCTTTAAAAATATATATGTATTTATAAATTATTTTCTTTCAATGTGTTGCTTTCCTTATTTTTCTGACTTTTATATTGATAAATAGCTGCTTTATCTTTCATGTTACTAAGTATGAAAACAAATATTTGATGTTGTGAAATCCTATTGTTGCTAATGTAGTCATTTGGTTTTTAGATTTTATTGACAATATTAAAAAAATAAATATGACCATAAAGTCTTAACAGTTGCCAGAAAAGGGAAGCATGTATCTCAAAATCTCTAATTCCTGAACATAACACTGGCACTTGCATGACCTCCAAGTTCATTACATCATTTCACCCCTTCTAAAAGAGGCCAGATTGCTCTCTTAACAACTCCATTTCACTCAAGTAATTGACCACTTTTCATGTTCTTTTTTACTCTGGGCTGACTTGGTTGCAGAGTCTTTTATTCAGCTTGAGCTTTTGAGAATTAAGGTCATTCTGGAAACTAATCATAGTACCTCAGACTTACCAATTAGGATACTAAAGTTACCTGCTTAAGGTGGATTTGTCGGTGTGAGTATCATCTCCGTAAGATGCTTACAAACTCAAACTTTTCTCTCTAGGGAAGAAAAATAGATTCTAGAAAATACTTCACTTTTTAAAAAAAAATCAGAAATAGTTCTACATTCTCGGTTTGCCACTTCTTGGGTATGTGGCCATCAAAGGGCTGGCACCAACTGCCAAGTGGCATTTGGATACGGAAATAGGTTATTTAGATATTTGATTCATAATGGATGGAAAGATCTATCTGAACTTTAGTCATCTGCTTAAAACTTTACTTGGGAATGAGTGGATTAGTTTTTCAGTCACAAAAAAAGTGGTCCTTTTGAATACTGGAGGCATAAATTCTACTTCCAACTTAATTATAGTTATATATATAGTTATATATATATAGTTATAGTTATATGATATTGGCAATTCATTTAACCAATCTAATTTCCCCATGTATTTATCAATCTATAACTTCTACCAAATATGAGTTTAAAATGACATAATATTAATAAGTGAAAGGTTTTGTTTTGTTTTGTTTTTTTCCCAAATTTTCTTAAGTAATCTCTACACCCAACATGGGGCTTGAAATCATAATCCTGAGATCAAGAGTTGCATGCTATATTGTTGGAGTCAGCCAGGCGTCTCAATGAAAGTATTTTTAAGGGCATTGTTCAACTGTTAAATCTTTTTGCTATTATAGTACATTAAAAATATCTTAAAATTTCATGGCATAATAATAAAAAAGTGATCTCATGTGTCATTCTTCCATGGTAAATTTAACCAATTAATAGTCAAGGGCAAAAACAAACAAACAAACAAACAAAAAACCCCTTAAAATAATAATATAATATTTAAAATATTCACACTCTTCTTGTGATTGATGAACAAATCCAAAAGTTTCATGATTCTTAAGGGTCATTGTTATGACTAGCAACATCATTGAGAATGGAAGACAGCTGTGGATAAATTAAAAGTTGTTGCCAAGGATGGTCACATAAATAACTTCAGTCTCTCAAGGTGGCATTGGATTTTGGTTAATTCACCTTATTAAGAGAATAACTGCTCTCCAGTATAATTTGCATATGCTCTACAACATGACCCAGGCCTTCGAAAAGATTAAGTTAGAACTGAGCTGATGCTGTATTATTGCAAATCATAAAGAAAGGAAGATTTTTGCCTACCAAAATACTTGAGATGATTTAAAACTTATCATCCAAACAGACTCGAGTTCCTATAAATCTGAATTATATATCACTAAAAATGAATGCAAATAACATAACTGACAAAAGAATCAAATCCTTGTATCCAGTAGTCAACCCATTCTTCCAGTAGGACGTATCCATGATAGAAGTGTCATTAGACATCTGTGAAGCACAGATTCAGAGCTGTAGCAGAGTTTGAACAGAAGGGGTGGTGGTATACATGTTAAATGTTTGATATTAGGCAATGATGGTATAAGAATATATTTACATACCTAAGTATATGTAAACACTTATTTTTTACATGCATCTATTTTAGTGATTCAGAGGTTTCTTATTTTCTTCTAGTTTTTTGACAGTATCTCATGGACCGGAGATCTCTGGGTAGGTGAAATATTGCTATAATGGGACATCTCATTTAAAACTAGCTGGTTACACTTCTAGGGAGTTATGATAGAGAAAACAGTAATAAATTGCTTATGCAGTGTACGAAAATACCTCAATATAATTTCCTACACAGTTTTTTTCCAACTTGCTGGAAGGGGGATTACTTACAAAGCTGGATAAAATCGGTTCAGAGTGAATTTCCAATAGTTTACTGACATGAGCCATTACAGTGTAGCCCCAATTATTACTAAGCTAAGCTCAGTTATATTTCGTCTTATATTACCTTTGAATTGTTCTTGAAACATTGTTTATTCTCTGGACAGCATTGCCAATACAGGTTAGCTAAGTGGGAGGCCTGCCCGTCAGCGTTCTAGCTCAGTTTTGCTAACCGTTTGGAGAGTAATTACCCCCCAGAGGTTATAGCATGCCCTGTGCAATATGTGCTGAGCAGTGTGACAAGAAATTCTGATAGATCCAAGCCTGGTCTCCTGCCAACTCCAACAGTATAGGGAGGATTCTTGGATCTCAAATACTTTAGGTACACAAAGCCAAGCAAGATCTTCTGGACACTTTCCTTTGCTTTTAGTTTTTAAAATCAGTGGATAGTTCACTTTACAATGGAGAACTGAAAAATATCACCCCAAATTTATTCTTTTCCATTTTACTGGGTACAGCAGGCTATTGGAGCTAAGGGATTTCGAGTTGCAACAGTTGTCCTGTTGCATTAAATTTGGCCATTTTGCCAAATAGGATACAATTGATGCAAGTTAATACCACGCACCAGATAGGGATTTCTGCCTTTGAACTGTCAACATGTAACCTTTTGTAGCATATAAACAGATAAAATAAACTAACCAAAGCTTTTGAAAAACACATTCTCTTTAAAAATATAAAGCTAAAGAATACAATACAGGATGAAATAGTTGACTTTTTGGCTGATGTATGAATATGTTATTTTTCTAACAGTCTTAAAAATTCAATATTCCTTTAAATTTTAAAATATCACATAGATTTGTATCAAGAATATAAATAGGTTTTATGAAATTATTGTAACTGATAATATGTTACTGTTGCATTGCTTCAAGTTAGCGAAATAAAATACCTTTCAAGAATGATACTATATACTCATTATTGAGAGTGTGACAAAAGAGGAAAAAAAGGATACTAATTTTTTAATTGTCTTTTAGAATTTTTTTAAAAGATTTATTTATTTGACAGAGAGCACAAGCAGAGGGTGGAGGAGAGGGAGAAGAAGGCCCTCTGTCAAGGAGGGAGCCTAAAGCAGGGCTCAATCCCAAAACCCTGGGATCATGACCTCAGCCACTTAACGAGTAAGCTACCCAGGCGCACCTGTCTTTTAGACTCTTAGTGAAGTTTTATGCAAAGTAAAAGTGAACACCTACATTAATATCTTTCCCATGAGCCTAATACTTAATAAAACAAAGTAGGACATGATTTTAAAATAGCATAAAATATTAGTAAAACAGAAATATTTGATTCCAGAAATTTTTAGCACATTATTGGGAATTAATTGGCATACCATTCATTTGTCACCTATTAATAAAGTTGGGTAACTAGAAACGATCATTTAAAAAAATTTTTTTTCAAGAGATTAAATTTTAGGTGTATAAGGGGTCAAGCAAGAGTCACTTATTTAACAAAATTTCGTTAAGATATACTTAACACTGCTCTATACCCAGAGATGACAGCGTGGCAGTGGGTAAAAGGTCCCTGCTCTTCATCTGCCTTTGGCTCAGGTCATGACCCTAGGGTCTTGGATTCAAGCACTACACCAGACTCCTTGCTCAGCGGGAAGCCCGCTTCTCCCTCTCTCACTCCCCCTGCTTGTATTTCCTCTCTCTGCCTCTCTTTGTCAAATAAATAAATAAATAAATCTTTAAAAAAAAAGTTTAATTGTTTAAAAGATAAGAGTTCATGCCTTCTTCTTGAATAGCAGTCCAGGAATAAATAGTCCAGGCTGACAGAATGGATCCAAGTGTCAAGAATCCAGGCTTTTCCTAATTTTTTTTTTTGGTATTATATCTTTAAATACCTCACTCAGGAGCTTAAAATTCTGCTCGAGCTCTTGCCATTATATCTGACTTCATAACAATATGAGCTTCTAAAAATCCACCACTGAATTTCAAAGTTATGGGAGCTACTACATTTCCTTTACTAAATTGGATATTTTTAGTTGTGTTTCTTTTATTTGCAGTCTAAAGAATTCTATCTCATTCAGGCTCTGAATCACCTAGAAGGTAATTTCTAAGCTTCTAACCTTGGAACGTTTAAGCATTTCATAATCCGACCACAGCCGAGCCCTCTAGCCTGATTGCTCTACTCGCCTGCCATGTACTTAGTATTACAGTGACACAACAAATTATCCACAATTTTCCATACATCTCATGGTCGTTATTTCCTTTCTGTTTCTGGTCCTTTTCCATGCTTGGAACAGCCAGTGTTCCACACCTGTTTTTAACTCTCCCAATCATCATCCAAGACTGAGCTCAAGAATCACTTCCTTTGTGATCTATGCCTGGTCTCCTGGTAGGCGGATTACCCTTACTCTCTTTTCTCAGTAACAACTGACACGTATCTCAATCATTGCATTTACTAAAGTGTACTATAATTATTTATTTTGTGACTCTAGATTGTGTGATACAATGAGTGGTATTCACTATTTTCCCCCCTCAAAATATGTTCTGGCCCAAAGTAGAAGTTTAATATCAATTGTTTAAAAATGAACTAGATAATGAGAAAATAGGGATTGAAACTGTCAATTGCATGACCCTCTCCATTAGATTCGTTTTGGTGGGGGAGGGAATTGGACTGGAAAGCAAAACACCAAAATTGATTTTGACTTTGCAACTGACTAGCCTTTTTTTTTTTGCCCTCAGCCTATTCCATCACCTGTGCTGATGTTTTCCTAAGGGGATGTTTTTCTATGGAAATTAGCACTCTTGGCTTCTCTTTCTGCCTCTTACTCATTCCTCCTCACCTATGAAAAGGTGATTAATATGATGGGTGAAATTGGAAGGAACCGCCACAGACTTGTCCAACTTGACCGCTGCCGTATTTATTTTGACATGTGCCAATCTGCAGGGATCAGGTGTTCAGACTTAATCTCCACTATACACTGTAATACTCTGCCTTTTAGATGAGTCCTGCAATGGGTCCAGCTATTTGAGTACCTACATATGCAATTACGTATAATTTAATGATGAAGTATTTACAAGCCTACTTAGCCACAGACCAAACCTCATCTTTCAACGGCTTTATCAGTAACAGATGTAATGCTTTGTTCTCCATCCTGTGTCCATATTTCAATGTGTTAACTAGCATGAGCAAGACAAATGATCAACAAACCACACTCTCTAAATCAGTAAAATAACTCAGGCCTTGACTGAGTTTTATAAAATTTTAATTGCATGTACCTGACATGATTTCAATGGTAAGATAATTAAATGAGTACCACACATTCCACAAACTCAAGGAATCATAGTCTGGGGGGAAATGAGCATTTTTCCAGACTTTTGAATTCCAGAACATTAGGACTATATAAGAATATTAGTGATTCGCCCACCTAACTGATCACCAGACTCACTGGGAGATGTCGAAAAACTAAAGAATCCCTTATAAATAATAGAGCTACTGAGTCATATTTTCTGGGAGTGGAATTCAGGACCGTAAGCTTGTTTGCTTGATTCATAACACAGCCAGCACCAGACAACTCACAAAACTTTAGGAATTATATAATGATTACTAAACTTTTCCACAAAAGTACTTATTTCCAATGAGATGTTGATTGGTCCTACACATAATGTAAATATGTTCCTGTGAAGTCAAAGAACTGTAGCAAAGCCAAAGTGCGAATTTTGCATCACTTTCTTGTTTCAGAGGCTATCACCAAATGTTGTATTTGAATAATCATAATCCTCTGGTGAGACAGATGTCTCTTAGCTTGCTTTCTTTATTTCTTCTTTCTTCCTTCTTTGTTTACCTCCCTTCTTTCCTTCTTCCTTTCCCTTCCTGTGTTCCTTCCTTTTCCTTCCTTTTTTCCTTCCCTCCTTCCCCCTCTCATTCCTTCCTTTCATGATGACACAAAAGGTAAGAGTCCTGAAACCCTTGAGGGTTTTGTTTTGTTTTGTTTTGTTTGGCCATAAATACTGGACTCCTTCATAAACAAGAGAAACTTGCAGAACTCATCCATCGACAGGAAGAACAGAGAGAATGGAAGGAGGGAAGAAGGGAAAGGGAAGAAAGAAAAAAATGGAAATTTCCATATCCATTGATCCATAGATCAATTACAGAGAAAAAACATTGCAGACAGTAATACAGAAATCAGAAGTCATAATCATTGCAGGGTTAGGAACTACAGGGATTAATGGCTACGATTCTGTACAAAGCTATATGGTGGTTGACCATCTTTATAAAATTTACTTTCCTTCTTCACTGGAAGTATGGGAGTACTTACAAGGTGAGTGCCCCATTTTTCAGTTTAGTTTTTTTTTTTAATTCATTCATGACCTTTTTTATTATAATTGAGCTTTACATTTATTATATTTATTATAATTTATATTATGATATTTATATATTCTCTATGTATATCATATATAGATGTACTATTTGTAATTTAAATTACTTAATTTACCTTTTAATTAAGCTCTAGACCAAAGATATTGTTTTACATATGGCCATGGCTTATTTTTGCAGTAAACTATTCTTATTGGTTCTGTAAGTCAAATTATATCAGTATTATTGCTTCCTGGGGCCCAAAGTGATACTTCAGTTTTTTTCAGATTAGGGTGCTTTTCCAGTACAGTATGAGGATACCAGTCTCTACAATACCACTTTTCTCTCAGAAGTCACATTGTGACCAAATCAGGTGACTTTTCCTCAATATGCCCCATTAAGCACTGCATATGGAGCACAGAAGAAGCCATGAAATTGCACAACACTTCTCTGCCCACTATATTTACAGGATACTCAGGAGAAAAAAGAATCTGTGCTCCTTAGTAGAGAACCTGTCTGTGTGGAAACCAGGAAGGAAAAGGACAAACTAGAGGGCTGAGACACTCACAACCTGTACTGATCTATCACCAAATGGAAAGAGAAATTTCTGAGGACACTGTACCAGTATCTATCCAAAAAGCAAGGGCAGATTAACCTCAGGAGACACAACAGACAAGTATGGTTTACCAGTTCCCACCTCTGAAATTTCCCCCATCTGTCAACTTTGAGCTGTTGGTGAACCATTTCTTGGCTGTGGGTTTGGTCCTAGGATTTCTTGATTCTTTTGTTCCCGCAAGGGCGGCATACACCAGAATCTCTACAGATCCTCTTTCAGTGTCTTGGCTTATTGCACTAATGACATAGTTTCCTTTAGTCCTTTCTTCCCTTTATATGTTGGCCAAAATTGAGACTAGTCCCTTTTTTAAGAGTTACAACTGGACAGCCAATACAGCAGCATTTCATTTTTCCATTGTCTCTCTCTAGTTTGTCCAAAACTTATTACCTCCTGCTAAGATTTGAGCAATAGTCTGTCCTGCCATTCTATCACCTTCATGTTTAACTTGGGATTGGACAGTCAACAAGAATGCGCAGGCCAGCTTTCCTAAGAGTAGAGTGGGATTTCGATCTGCCCCCCCCAACTTTTATGCCAATGAATTTTGAGAAACCTCAATGAATCACTTGACAGAGATCAATGGGGGAACTCACCTGACTTCTGGGCATGTCCTCTACAACTTCTCCTTATTCTTAGCAAAAAACCTTCAAGTATTGCCATTATCAGCCCCTCTCTGTGGGTCTCTAATGTCCTTAGTTTTTCTGTAGTTGTGGGGAGGAGCTGTGGTAGATAGCTGGCTTCCTTGGCCATAATACCCTTTGGGGTGCTAATCTTTTGACTTCTGACATATTTACTTCAGAAAAGAAGCAAAGTCTTCTGGTTAAGGTAGCCAGAGAACCTCTTCTTGGGTGGGGTTGTAAGCCTCTCTGCCTACTTGTGATCTCTGTCTGTCAAATACATAAATAAAATCTTAAAAAAAAAAAAGAGGATTGGGTGGGGTTTTAAGGCAAATATATGTTTCTGGGTATTTCACAAACTTCTGGGCACAGGAAAAAAGAGTGTTTACATGAGCACTATCAGCTGGCAAGGAAGGCATGGGGATAGCAGGGAAGTCCTGGGATTCTTCACTGGCTCCAGCTTTGCTAGCGAGCCACATAGGAAGGGCTCATTTACCTCATCATGAATTTAAGAAGAAGGCAAAGTGTATGACACACTGGTTTCCTTCCCAATTTGACGATTCATCACCTTAATATCTTATCTTTTTCCAACTGATTACTGAAGCCAATCTCTGTGTTCCTACAGTTTTGTTTTGTTTTTCCTTTGTTTTCTTTTTTAATAGAAGTTCTGAATGATTCTCTAATTTGTTTCTTTATCATGTGTGCTCTCCCTGCTATATGGTGTGTGTATGAGAAGGAACTCTTGGAGTTGAAATTTGGGCTAAGACCTGAGGTGACTCAGAGGTAGGCCACAAGGCACACAAACCTGTGTCCTCAAACAGAGCAAGTACTTCATTACCAGCTAAAGAAATTGTGCCCTCATTCATCTCATTCTCTCTCTCTCTCTCTCTTTTTTTTTTTTTAAGATTTATCCTATTTATTTGAGAGAGAAGAGAGCAAGTTGAGGAAGGAGTAGAGGAAGAGAGAGAATCTCAAGCAAACCCCTCACTGAGTGCAGAGCCCAGTGTAGGACCAGTCCCAGGACCCTGAGATCATGAGCCACGTGGAAATTAAAGATTTGGATGCTTAACCGACTGAGCTACCCAGGTGCCCCTCCCTCACCCCTCTTTAAGGGAAATTCACTAGTGAATGAAACCACCCATCTAAAATATTGTCACCCACCCCTTACCTAGAGTCACTTTCCAGGAAGAAGAGATAAAATATGACTAAGTGACCAAGAACAGCAGAGAAAAGAGGAAGAAGAGGAAGGCTCCGTGAAAGAGAAAACGCCTTCAATTCCGCATTTTCTCCTCCATTTCTCCCTCATAATTTTCTTCTTGATTTTCAAGCCAGCCTTATTTTTTTTTCCTTAGAGTGATATTTATCCCATAAATATCAGTAATCCATTTGCTTGGAATGAGGCCTCAACGATGTTAATTCGTCCAAATTAAAGAACTAACCCCAGCACTGCAAGCCTGGATTCCCATTTACTCATTTCAGATGTGAACCAAAGATATTAGCCTTAAGGGAAAGATCTGTATGCAGCATTTCTGGCTTCCCAAATTTTCCAGCCATATAACGATCCCGTTAGGATTTTGGAGCCCGAACTACACATGCTTATTCAATAGTAAAATTTCAAATTTGGAATCCATCTGGTATTTCAAAAGAGAAGAGAGCTGCAAGGAAGACTTTATAATACAGGGTACCTGACTGGTGTGTGGCCACAGACCTTTAGTTGATCTGCTCATCACAATAACTGTCCTTATTGCCAGAGTTGTTGAGGAAATATTGTTAAAATCTCCTTGCAATCCAGAAAACCTCTCCATAAAAATAGAAAAGAAAAAAAGAAACACTTTTGTTATTGAATACATCTTAAATCAGAATGTGATGTAACTTACAAGCAAACCACTAAGTGTTGTCAAGACAAAAAGGAAGGTCATCCTTTTATAGAGCCAAGCAGACACAACCCACATACAAGTTTTAAAATAAACACTAACTAAGCCTCCGATTAGAGGGGCTGGTAGAGCCCTTTGTCAGATGTAGCTCATCTGAAATTTACTGGGTAATTGGGATAACTATTTGTGAGAGCTAATTGGCCTTATCTAAAGGAAGAAAAACCTATCTCATATCTTTATGACAAGAGGTAGTTTTGTAATTTGGAGCTACACATCTGCCAAAGTTAGGTTCCTACTGTCCCACAGAAACTGAGAAATGTGGAGCTATCTTCCCTGATGTTTATATTTCAAACTGAGGGCTCCCCAGGTCCTTCAGACAGACATTCCTGCATCTTTATGCTGACCAGAGGGTTATTTAGCCTTTAAAAAGACTTATATACATTTTGAAATGTGGCAAAATAACTTACAAATTTTTAAAACTTATATACATTTTGAAATGTGGCAAAATAACTTACAAATTTTTAAAATATATACTCTAAGAAAAATGTAGGACAGGAGTCTCCTGTTATTTTTGACAGGAAGAATTAAGCCTCTTATTTTTAATTTGTATTTGCCCTTACATAGTTAAAAAATCTTTATTTTCCCCAACCCCAAATCATGAAGCTATTTCCCATATTTTCTTCTAAAAGCTTTACAGTTTTAGCTTCAGGATTAAGTTTGTGATGCATCTTTAACTTTTGTGTACAGTGTGAGGTTGGAATAGATTTTATTCCCCACAAAATGACCATTTATTCCAGTATAATTTGATGAAAATACTTTCCTTTTACCCATTGGATTGCTCTAGTGTCTTTTCAAAAATCATAAATACAGTAGAAGTAGAGGTTTATTTTTAAATTTCTAATAAACACTATTGATCTGTTTATTGATTTTCATGTCATCTTTTATTTATAAATTTATCTTTTTTAAGTTTTTAAAAATTTAATAATTATTTGAGAGAGAGGAGGGAGAGCACACAAAAGAGAGCACAAGCAAAGGAAGGGACAGAGGGAGAGGGAGAAGCAGACTCCCTACTGAATAGGGAGCCCCGCAAAGGGCTCCATCCCAGGACCCTGAGGTCATGACCTGAGCTGAAAGCAGAGGCTCAACCAAATGAGCCACCCAGGCGCCCTGATCTCATTTTTAGTTTTGACACCAAACATCATCATTTGTCACAGAGGTGTAACGATGCTCTGTTTTCCATGAGGAGATGAAAAACGCACAGACGGCAGGAATTTTCTCAGAGCAACCCAGTTAGAGTCACAATGGAAGGACTGACTTCAAATTGGCTTTGTGATAAAGTTGTCATCTTATGACAGCATTCTTCCTCCTGAGTCAAGCTGTTTAGTGAATCTCAGTAACAGAGCCACAGATGTAGGATGGGCTTGAGCGAACGTGGAGACTAGTGTTTTACAAATTTTCTGTAGCGCTAGCAGACCTGGAACTCACAGAATTTCCTCTATAATTAATGGAATAAAGAACTACAGTTACAGAAGAATTTTTTTTTTTTTTGGATTGTACTCACATGTTGTTTTGACATATTTTATCCAGGCTTAAATAATGTATGCAGGTTCTAGCTGCCAGCAGACAGTCTTAAGAAGGCTTCACTGACATTTTCTATAATCTGCCCAGTCCGGTTTTCTATAATGGTCTGAATTACTTTTACTGAACAAACATTAAATTCTAGAAATGTCTCTGAGATTCCATAAGGGTCCTTTCAAATGAATGCAACTTAGTAAGTTATTTTTTTTTCTTTACTTTGTCTTCCTCAAGTAAAAATATTTTTTTTAAGATTATTTATTTATTTATTTGACAGACAAAGATCACAAGTAGGCAGAGAGGCAGGCAGAGAGAGGAGGAAGCAGGCTTCCCCCTGAGCAGAGAGCCTGATGTGGGGCTCAATCCCAGGACCCTGAGACCATGACCCGAGCTGAAGTCAGAGGCCTTAACCCACTGAGCCACCCAGGCGCCCCTCAAGTATAAACATGTGATAATGCCTGCTCCTTAAATCCCGCAATGACACCTATGGACTCTTTAGCAGGCAGACTAGAGCATTTCAAACATGACGCGCTAGTGATATATTTTATGACATTGAATCTTACTCGGTAAACAATATACATTCGTGTTTTTCTTGAATTTCTTCCTCACTAACAAAAGGGAATAGAAATGTACAATGTTCTGAGACTCCAGTAACTGTTGTCAATTTAAGCCAGTCTCATGAAATAGCTTCAGGGATTTTAGTGTTTCTAGATCATAACCTAAATATTCAGGAGTCCTGAGGTTTTTTTCAGTCCCTCCTTCCACTCTAAATTTAGTGGAAACATTTCCTCTTTGGAAGGGTGAATGGGTAGCCTCAGTTGTGGTAAGAATTTATTACCAGGTAGCATTCATTTCTTGCTCTCCCTTCCCCAAAATGCAAAGTCCAAGAAATCCACAGGTGCTATTGTTTCATGCCACCTGTTGTGGAAAGAAGTCTGACTTACCCTCTGAATATGCTCAGCTCCCGCATGCTTTAATTTGAAGGCACTAAATTATTACTATAGCCACTGCTTCTGTATGACCATTATTACATGATCACACCATGCAATCAGGAGATGGCATCCTTATGATCATATGACTGTGTTACCGGTGAACTTTTGAACCTATACTACACAGTGTTGGCCAATTTCATTTTTTTAATAGAAGGTAATTTTGTTACTTATTATAAGATTATGCAAAGAACTGTCCCTTGCAGGGGGCAAGTGGAAGGCTCAGTCAGTTAAGCATCTGACTCTTGATTTCAGCTCAGGTCATGATCTCAAGGTTGTGAGACTGAACGCCATGTGGGGTTCTATGCTGGGTGTGGAGCCTACTTAAGATTCTTGCTCTCCCTCTGTTCCCTGCCCCTTCTCTTTCCCTCTCTAAAAAAAGAATGAAAAAGAATTGTCACTTGTGATGTATAATATCATGTTCTACTGACCATTCACATACTTCTTTTATTTTTTCCCCCAAAGGTAACCTAGGTCTCACCAATTACTAGGAAATGTATTGTAGGTTGTGACCTTTGTCTATCCTGATCTGTTATGCTGAGAGCTGGGGAGTTTAAGAATCAAATTTTTATCACTATTTCATAAACATTCTTGAGGTTTTTTACACTGTTATTAACTAAGGTCATCCTGATATATATTTCACATGTGTTCACATTTCTTACATCTATAATAGTTTAGGAAGGCTTGTGATTTAGACTATTTGAATCTTCTTTTTTTCCAATTCTTATCCATTTTAGGCCTCATAAGGAACAATTCACATCTATCTTTCTCCTCATCCCCCAAGAATCTTATAGGGTTATAATAAAGATTCTTTACATCTTAATCCAGTTCCTCATTTTTACACATTTCCAGAGGACTTACTCCCCCTTTTCCCCTCACCCTCTATCATTTTGGCAACTTGGGTTTCCACTTCTCATTGACTCAGTACATTTTCCTAGGAAATGCAAAGCAAATGTCCAAACTGATATTTAGGACATCACTCAAAGTGTCCCAGTTAGTTCTTGTCTCTAGCTATTGAAAGAGTTTTATAAATATTCCCTGACCCACTAGGGCCTTAGCAGCTCCCTTCAGTTACTCTTCCAAGCATGGTATGTAAGAAGCACCTTCTCTCTGATGAACAGTAGTGTAACTTGCACAAATTCATGGTTCTTGATACTCTTAAATCCCAGGCTAAGTCTCTAAACTGTGGGGCCTCTGAAGCACACTGTACATCCTCAGAAGACAAATGACTTCACATTTCATAACAACTTCTTTCTTTTTGCTACCTGGTACCCAACCTCTCTGGTACCTGTAGTAGACTGTTTCAATCGTATGAAAAGGCCTCTTCTCCTGGGAATGGAGGACCGTCCTTGAAACTCTCTCAGTTCTTGCTACAGAATGGTTAATGCTTTTCCACTGCTTGCCATAACATATTGGCCCTTGTTCAAATGGTGAACATATCAATTGGGGGGATAAAAAATCCTGTCATACTGGCGGAGTCTCGTGATATTAGAAATTACACTCACTCTTTTCCACAAAGAGGCTTAGGCTTTAGAATTTCAGGGTTTGAGCCTGAGTCAATATCTTTAATGTGTGTATCTTTAAGCAATTACCTTCTCAGTGATCTTCCTGAAAACAAAACAAAACAAAACAAAACCAAAAAAAAACCAAAAAACAAAAAAAACAAAACATGTGAGGTTGATAGTATTATTTTTTCCATATTATAAATAGGAAACCAAGGTGAAGAGAGGTTGAGTGACTTGTCTAAATACATATGGCAAGAAAAGAATAGGGTCAAAATGCTAACCCAGCAGTTTTATTCCAGAACTCACCCTTTTATTAACTAAGCAATACAGAAACTTCCCAAACTGATAAGTAGATAAAACTGAACTGGAATTTTCTGTGCTCCTGAAGATTTTGCCAAAATTTTATCTCTTTCTGGTTGTTTCCCTTAAATGTGCTTTATAAAAATTTATAAGGTTTTCTAAAATTAAGAACTGATTCCAAAGATTTTGTACTTATTCCTAATGATCAATATTCTTCTATCAGTGGATACAGATTGAAACATTGTTCAATCCTATAGGCTGGAGAAGATATGATCTGCTTTAGCAGTTTAGGTAAAAAGTGAAATTGCATCCCCTCTAATATAACTGTAAGCCCAGCCCACAAATTATGAGTAGGTCATTCTCCTGGAAATTCCCTAACTTGATATTTTCAGGGACTTCCAGGCTGAAATGAATCAGTTTTAACCACACTGCAGGCAAGTTTGCTTCAGTCAGGAAAGCATCCTATTTTCTTGGGTTGCTCCTCTCTGCAGCCATTTTTCATGCCCCAGTGTATGCTACAAGCTGTACCTAGAGACGCCCAACTCAACTAATTCTCACCTTACTAAACACTCTCAAATGAGGGATAAGGGCAAATTCTGTAATGCATTCACCAAAAGTCAGCAATAGGTTTCCCAAAGTTGGATATTCAACCTGACTTAGTCCCGTGTGGTAGGATCAGCAGTCAAAATAGCTCTCTTGGTGAAATGATTTATCTTCCTTTCTCAAGAGTCCATCTATCTAAAGACAGCATTATATTTTTATTAGTAGTATTAGTGAAGAAAATAGAATGGCAAGACTGTTTTCAAGGTCAAGGACCTTAGGGTTATCTACAAAACAAACAATAACAACAACAAAACAAAGGCTGCATGTTTGCCTTAACAATATCTACCTAAATAAAGCACTCATCTTTCTTTGTTTCCAAGACAAAGGGAGTTTCAATGGCAATGCTTTCTTCACCTCTAGTCTACCAAAACATGAGTATCCTCAAAATTCTACCACTGCATACTAGATTAACGCATTTTCTTAAAGAATCAAGATTTTATGTGCTGATGATCTTTAAATAATTAGAATGGGCTTTGGAACAACTAATTATATGATTTGCCATGTAAAAGAATATTTACCATGGGCCTAAGGCTGTTTTTCAGAATGGAGAGCTAACTGAGCGGGTAATGGGCAGGAAAACTCAGCAGTGGAGGTGCTGGCAGGAAGTACACATTCTCATGTTGTGTATTGCCATTTTGTGATGGAAGAATTAACTTATATTTGTTCATGTATAGTGGGTAATCACTGAGTGCATCTATACACACAAAAAAAAATGTTTTCTGTGGTTTGAGCCGTAGTAGGGGAAAGTAAAGGCATGGTAATCATTTTTCTTTGGACCAACTTTCCCAATATTTCATACATTTATAGATTGTTTACTTGGATTAAAAATAATGAAAAATAGAGAAAGAAAAGAAAAAGAAGAAAACAGTAAAAAAAAAAAAGAAGGGAGGGATGAAAAGGTAAGTTGGTAGGGGAGATAGAGAAAGGAGAGAGAAAGAAGGAGAGAAGAGGAGGGGGAGAGAGAGAGAAAGGGAATCTAAAAATCTAATATCAGCTCAGGATATATCCTCCCTGAAATTTGGGACCTGAATAAAACTTCTCTTCAGTCTACTAAATGAGATTTTGTTTTCCTTCTCACAAATGAACTTGGGTAATTTGTAACATATGTGGATGGGGTGAAGGGGGGAGTAATTTAAAAGTTAAAAACATATATATACTAAAACAGTTCTAGAATATTTCCTACAAATTTAAACCTGAACTCATGCAGACTCTACCACTTCTGAAGTATTTGCCTTGCTCTCCACTGCCCCTTCACCCCCTATAACACACACACACACACACACACACACACACACACAGAGTAAATGCTGATTATAATGAGATATTTTTGTTCTGCTAATTATTTCTTGCCTGAACTTGATACATCTGATGATGATGATGATGATGATGATGATAAATGAAAAAATACCCAAAGTTGTGGGTAAAGTCAACTGTCAGTGATACTGCTGGTAGGCAGAATAGTGAACCCCAAGATGTCCACACTCTAATCCCAGCACCTGTGAATATGTTACCTTAAACGACAAAACGGAATTTATAGATGTAATTCAGGACTACAACCTGGATATGAGAATAGGATGAATTATTCAGGTGGGACCAGTGTAACCATGTGAGTCCTTAAGAGTGGAAAAACTCTCAGCTGCAGTCTGAGAAGAATGTGAGTCTTGCTGACTCTGAAATGCAGGTGGCTATGTGCAAAGGAGGGGGAGGAAATGCTTCTAGTATCCAAGTGCAGCCCCAGCTCATGGCCACCAAGGAATCTGGGACCTCCAACTCACAAACATATCAAACTGAACTCTGTTAAAACCTGAACGAACAGGGGAACAAGCTTGCCCTCTAGGGCCTCCTGAGAGGAAGGCAGCCCTGCCAACACCTTGGTCGTAGCCTGGTGAGAACTGTATTGAGCTTCTTACACATGGAACTACAGGATAATAAATGTGTGAGGACTTTTAAAACTTTTTAAAAAGATTTTATTTATTTATTTGACAGAGAGAGACACTGTGAGAGAGGGAACAGGAGCAGGGGAAGTGGGATAGGGAGAAGCAGGCTTCCGGCTAAGCAGTGAGCCCAATGTGCAGCTCTGTCCCAGGGTGGGATCCTGGCCTGAGCCAAAGGCAGATGCTTAACAACTGGGCCATCCAGGCATCCCTAAATGTGTGCAGTCTTAAGCCACTAAGTTGGTGGTAATTTTTATGGCAGCAGTAGAAAACATACAATTATCTTATAATATAGATAGATAGATAGATATCTAACTAGATATCTATCTATCTATCTATCTATCTATAATCTTGTTAGAGACTTTCATCCCTCCCAGAACATGACATTGTACCAAATTTGTTAAGAAGTGTGCATTAAAAAAAAAAAAAAAAGGATTGGGCTCTGGAATTAACAAGACTGGAGCTGAAAGCACTAGTAGGTGATTTAGGGCCATTTGCTCTGGTCTTTTGCTTCCATGTCTTCATATTTATAAGAAGCAATTATAAAAAAGTAATACTATAAGATTAAATGAAGCAACATAACTAAATAGCACAATGCTTCATAAATAGGTAGAATTTAATACATACCAACTACCATTAATATTAGTAATAATACTATTTGTAGTAGAGATGCAGCTTCTGTTGTTACAATTATTGTTGTAGAAGTATTTTTAAAATGTGATTGGAAAAAAGTGATTACATGATTAAGAATCATTAATGCTGCTCTTAATCATTTCTATTCTAACATATAATATCATGAATCTTAGAATCTTAGGATCTTGGAAACATAATTTTCCCATTACATCTATAGCATATAAACTTCCTTCTTCCTCTTTCGTTTATTAAAAAATAATAAATGGAAATGTCTACATATTATCAATTTCATTGCTTTGATCTCCTGCACATAGTATAAATTAACTTTAAATACTTTTGCAAAGAGATGACCTTGGGCATCAGTGCATAAAATAATAATGTTGCTATCTATATACAGGACAAGTCAGCAATCATCCAGAGTGGAGATAATTACTACTGTTACCACCTATAGAACCTATTGGTCCAAACTGCATGCTCTTTCATTCCGAGACTTGCTAAGTACTTCGAGTTGTTTTTCCTATCCTGTTTGGGAACTTGCTTATAATTTTTCCCCCCTCACTTTCAAATGAGAAAACAAGCTCAGAGAGTTAGGGTAACATTCACAAAACCCACATAGTTAAATGTGTTTGTGAGTGTGTGTGTGTGTGTGTTGTGTGTGAGAGACAGCTGGTACTGAAAATATTAATTGGTTTCAGGGTGTGTACTTCTCTTGAAGTGTTTATTTATCATTTTTCTCATTCTCAAAAAATGAAAATAATTCATTGTATTTCTTCTTGCAAGTAACTTCCTGTTTGACACTAACAATTACAATGCAACTCATAAAAATAAAGAATTCCTACAGAGGAAAATTCATCATAACAAGTGGATTTGAAGGGATACAGTTTTAACACAGTGTCTATTCCATAGGTTGATATTAAATAGAAAGAGCCAAGTAATTGTACCAAGTTAAAATAAATCATTAAATAAGAATCAAAAAATAAAATACAATCTAAAATTTTCTCTTAATAGAAGTGCTTTATACCTTAAATCCAATTAGTTTGAATTGAAAAGAGGTTAATCAATTTCTACCTTGCATTGTTTTGCAACAATGACTGAAGTAGGAGAAAAAAACCCAAAAAACCTATTCTCAACAAAACACTCCTCATCTTTAAGGGTTTTCCAAGTTAATTGTGTATTGTCCTTGGACTGACCAATGCTCTTTTCAACTGCTTTCCAGTCCTTACACATTTCTAAGAGCACATATACGCTGCCTGCACACACACATTCACACAGCCACATTTGTTGGAGGATATTACTGAATTAAGTTACCTCATGATAAAACAACATGGTCTATCAGGCAATCAAGTCTTACAGAGAGGCAGGAGGTAAAACAAACTAGACTTCACATATGTAGATAGAAAGCAAGAACATTTAGTGCACTTTGAAGGAATGGGTGAAGTTACTGAGTAAAGTGTACTGAGTCATAAAGGACTCTGTTTCCAAGTAACATGATCGAAGAAAGTGAAATTTTAAAGACATGGGAATGAAAGTCATATTTTTAATTCAATTGCATCCATTAAAAAAAAAAAGAAAAAGAAAAATAGGCAACACAGGCAGCAACCTCTTTGACCTCAGCCACAGCAACTTCTTCCTAGGAATATCGCCAAAGGCAAGGGAAGAAAGGGCAGAAATGAACTACTGGGACTTCATCAAGATCAAAAGCTTCTGCACAGCAAAGGAAACAGACATCAAAACCAAAAGACAACTGACAGAATGGGAGAAGATATTTGCAAACGACATATCAGATAAAGGGCTAGTGTCCAGAATCTATAAAGAACTCATCAAGCTCAACACCCAAAGAACAAATAATCCAATCTAGAAATGAGCAGAGGACATGAACAGACATTTCTGCAAAGAAGACATCCTGATGGTCAACAGACACATGAAAAAGTGCTCCACGTCACTTGGCATCAGGGAAATACAAATCAAAACCACAATGAGATACCACCTCATTGTCATAGTCAGAATGGCTAAAATTAACAAGTCAGTAAATGACAGATGCTGATGAGGATGCGGAGAAAAGGGAACCCTCCTACAGTGTTGGTGAGAATGCAAGCTGGTGCAGCCACTCTGGAAAACAGAATGGAGGTTCCTCAAAAAGTTGAAAAAAGAGCTACCCTATGACCTGGCAATCGCATTACTGGGTATTTACCCTAAAGATACGAAGGTACTGATCCAAAAGGGCACATGCACCAGAATGTTTATAACAGCAATGTCCACAATAGCCAAACTATGGAAAGAACCTAGATGTCCATCAAAAGATGAATGGATAAAGAATCTGTGGTACATATATACATGGAATACTCTGCACCCATCAAAAGAAATGAAATCTTGCCATTTGCAATGACGTGGATGGAACTAGAGGGTATTATGCTTAGTGAAATAAGTCAATCAGAGAAAGACAGTTATCATATGATCTCCCAGATATGAGGAAGTTGAGAGGCAACATGGGGGGTTGGGAGGTAGGAAAAGAATAAATGAAACATGGTGGGATTGGGAGGGAGATAAACCATAGGAGACTCTTAATTTCACAAAACAAACTGAGGGTTGCCAGGGGTGGGGGTAAGGGAGAGGGTGGTTGGGTTATGGACACTGGTGAAGGTCAGCTGGGAGTCTGCTTTTCCCTCTCCCTCTACCCCTCACCATCCCCCCCACCTCACATTTTCTCTCTCTCAAATAAATAAATAAAATCTTTATTTTTTAAAAAAGAGTGATAAAGTTATTTTGTTTTGAAAATTGATTAAAACTCTATGCCATTTCAAATTATATTTGCCCTACTAGACAAAGCACAGATTGACATTCATAAATATAAAGACTGTGTATCCTACAGTTATTAATTAGGCAATTATACAGAAAATTTGTTTTCAGATCATCCAGATAGGTATGAATGTTCATAAGCAAAAAGCCCATCAGTGAAGGCCCCAAATAAAGCTGGAATGTGATGCAGTATTCCAAACACAATGTTCCTAAGCTCAGCTCCATACCACAGGACTATATGATTTCAAGGCTTTATTTTTCACCTCTTTAATATGATTCCTTTTTCATGCCTCTCTCCATTTAGGATAAAAATTATGTCAATAATTGAATAAATTCAAGTCAAAACTGAAGATGAGGTGAAGCACAGCACTAAGTGCACCCAAAGGTGGTCTCAGGCTCCATGGGACATGGGGCTTATAACCTGGGCCTGGAAATATAAGACGGGTAGTTGGGCCACAGAAAGGATGTAACACAGCTGACTGATCATATGAAAACCTTACAACACAGAACAGTGAATGTGATTACCAAAATGAAGTCTAATAGTGAAGATCAGAACTAAGGTGATTCCAGAGGCTACAAGTGAAATTTCTCCAACTGGAGAAAATAGATGAAATTTGAGATCACACTTCATTTATTGTATTTATTTTGGTATAATGTTCCTTAATTTCCAGGGAAGTTATTGTAATCTTTTTATATCATCATCATTTATAAATTCATCATTGTAAATGATATAGACCTGTTTGTATCATTTCTATTTGTGAATTCAAGCAGTGATTGGCATCCTCATAGGATTTTTTGGGAGCATTAAACCAGATAATATGCTTCTGGTGAGCATAGCATGACATATGAACTTGTCAAATCACTATGTTGTACACCTGAAACCAAAGTAACATTATGTGTCAACTATACTCAAATTTAAAAAAAAAATTAAATTAGATATTACATGAAAATGAAAACTGCTCGATATAATTCCTAAATTCAGAATGTGCCTAATTATTAACAAACTGTCATCCGCAATTGAATGTGGAACTCTCTTTTGAGAATATGCCTTTATTTCTTGGTGCCGTTGTCAAACCATATGCAATTTCATCTCATCACTTTGTTCTATTTGACCAATTTCAGTTTTGACCATCTGTGCTGGAAGTACCCCCGTCCTTTGTGAGTCCAAAGCACTCTGTCTGTATCAGTTCTTACTCTTAATTTTTGCTCAAGCTCGTTTATCTAAGATTTCTCTCTCCTTCTGAACTTGAGCCTTTACCTCGACCCCCATCCCCCATTAGCCCTTTCCTTTTGTCCTGCAAAAGTTAATGTTAATAAGACTTTATTGAGACTAATTTGACCACAGCAATTACCATGTGGTAAATGTGGTTAAATTAACCTCTATAAACCACAAGTTAACATCATGTGGTAAATGGAAAGGAAACCAAAGTTTCAAGGCTCCTGACTTGTTTAGTCATCTAGGGCCTTGGGAGATGCACAAGTGATGTTTTCACCTGGACACAGATTTTTATAAAATTTGAACAGCTGAAATATTTTAGGATCTAATAAGGCTGCTGTGTCATTCCAAAGTCCCCTTCATCAGATTAACTAAATCTGAAGTGCCTCCAGCCATACCTATTGCCGATTTAATGGAAAGCTGAGATTTAGTTGGATGCTTAGTTTGGGCTGAACTGAGTTTGGGTTTCCATGTACATTTAGCATAGGTTTAGTACCAAAAGTATATGTGTGTACAAGTATGTATATGTATATGTATATGTGTGTATTTACATATGTGCTAAACATAATGTATATAAGTATGCACATATATGTACTAAATATGCCATGTCTATATATGCATGTATATATGTATATGTAGAAATATATACCAAACATATCGTGTGTATATGTGATTTGCATTCACTTCTGTGTATAACTGTTATTGCTAACCATACCACTATAGAAATAACTTTCATCTCACTGACTTAAAAGGCACATATCACATCCAGGGCTGGGGTTTATCTCAAGAGTATGAGGTTTTCCCCACTGCCTTAAAGGCCAGAAATACACAGACATGGGATGAGGAACAAAGTGTAAATTACATAGAGTGAAATTTAGAAAAATCTACACAATGTTAGAGCTTATATATGAAAGACACTTGATAGAGATTTTCCCATTTTTCAATAATGCCAAACATTTATATAATATTACCAATGAAAAGTTGTGAACCTGAAAGAAATCAAATATATTAAAATCAGCCAAGCTAGAAGAGTGAAAGATTATCTTTTTAATGTTCTCTGTGGAAATAATGTAACAAAAATATTGAACGCTGAAGATGTATTAAAAGACCATGCCGCTAAAAATGAAGCAAAATAGTAATAGAAATGTTTTGGACAGTTAATTCATTAATATTTCATAACAATATTATGAATTTTGTGTTGCTAGTGATATTAAACATTTTTACATATTTAATGTGTTATGGCTTCTTTTACTAAAATAATAAAATACTTAATTTTTGAACCTGCCATTGTATTTGTAAATTTGTCTTATTTCCCTAGTCCCCAACTTGTGTCTTAGGCCTCATAAATCATGGACTCTTCTCTGAGACTGGGGTGTGGTAAGTGTGGTTCTCAATATCTTGCTTCAAGTAAGTTAAAAGCATTGCATTTTTTAAAAGTTAAGTCTTAGTGTCTTATTATTTCGCCCATTTTATGCAACCTGGAATCTACAAATTACAGATATAATATTGTTTGTTTTCTTTTTTCTAATTGGGGAATTTCATTTTACACCCTCAAATGCCTTTTATTATTTTTTCTTCTCTACTAAAAAGATTATCTAGCATGAAATAAGAGTTTTAATAATTCTGCAGTTATCTATTCTAAACATTGATCTAACACATTTTTACAGAATTTTTATCAGATAAATAAACTTGAACACTGGTTCTGATTTGGTAGCATTCACTCTACATGCAACCCATTTAGTTTTTTCTGGGTTTTTTTTTTGTTTGTTTTTTTAAGATTTTATTTATTTATTTGACAGAGATCATAAGTAGGCAGAGAGGCAGGCAGAGAGAGAGAGAAGCAGGCTCCCTGCTGAGCAGAGAGCCCGATGTGGGACTTAATCATGAGATCATGACCTGAGCCAAAGGCAGAGGATTTAACCCACTTAACCATCCAGGCGCCCACAACCCATTTAGTTTTGAGCAAGATATATTCGATGTCTTTTGCAATGTAGGTTGGTATTTTTCTTTAATATTTTCCAGTCATTTATGTCTTCCTTTTAAAGTCCTACAGTTATATTTTTGCCCCTTCTCCATGCAACAGCCCATCAAAGAGTTGAGAATATTTATCCTGGTACCACACATCTAGCCTTAGGAAATCCTGCCAAAGAATTGCTACTATTCCCTATAAGAAATCATATATTCTATAAGTTCTTTACCAATCTGGCTATTTCCAGTTTATTGATACTCTTTAAAACAGCATTGTGTTCAGAGCAGAACATAATATCATAGTTGTTATTTATTGAGAAGAATAGAGAAGAAGTGTCACTTCTATCACAGATGTCCTGTTTCTATTTCTGTGGCCAAATAATACCATTGAATCTTCTTAAAGGTAACCATTGAGGAAAAAAAAAAAAGATCCTGAATATTTTTTCATGTTCTTTTAAGATCCCTTGTGAAATTGCATAATTGGTTGGAGGGCTCCTAGCAAAAGACCTCTCATACATTCCTATTAATTATCATCTGTTGGAGAAGTCCACTTGAAAAAACAAACAAACAAAAAAATCTAAGCATGACCTATGGCCAACAGCCAGTGAAGAACTGAGACCCATAGTCCAAAAACTGAAAGCTGATAGTGAACTGAATTCTGCCAACAACCACATGTGCTTAGAAGCAGACCCTGAAAGTTGAGATGTTAAATGGAAAAAAAAAAGTTGTTTATCTGAATTTTAAATGTAACTAGTACCTTATATCTTATCTGGCAGCCCTACCCTAAGACAAAGGATGAAGTTAAGCCCTGACTGAACTCCTGACTCAAGGCATATATTAGATAATAAATGTGTGTTATTTTAAAACACTACCTTATGGAGTAAATTGCTATGAAATAATAAAGAGAAAACCAATACACCATTTTGTTAAATTTAGTCCATTTTCCAAAAACCAAATCTATTAGGATCTTGAGTTTACTGTACTATATACCCTTCTCAATTTCTTGTTCAAAAAGCCATTTCCTATCTTCATCAGGTTAGTTAAAAATAATTTATTAGGAAATAGTTGACAGTAGACACTTATAATATGGCAATATAGAACTCTGTGTTGACAAAAATTAATTACATGAGCATAGTCATGTTACTGTGATTAATCAGCTAAATATGTATATAATTTATTTTTGCCTTCTCCAAATATCTACAATTTTTATGGAGTAAATCAAAAGAGCACTGGCATAATTGTTGCTAGAGTCCCGTTATATTTTGTCTAGTTGACCTACTTACTATCACCATCAAGGATGATTTGTTTGACTTGTTCTTTTTTTTTTTTTGTGGTTGATTTTTTTTTTAATTTTTATTTTTTATAAACATATTTTTATCCCCAGGGGTACATGTCTGTGAATTGCCAGGTTTACACACTTCACAGCACTAACCATAGCACATACCCTCCCCAATGTCCATTACCCCACCCACCTTTCCCGACCCCCTCCCCCCAGCAACCCTCAGTTTGTTTTGTGAGATTAAGAGTCACTTATGG
>PISX010008000.1:0-85024 GCA_004024625.1 Mellivora capensis | reverse complement strand
GTTGCAAAACAAGATACTAGATGCTTTAAACATTTCCTTTAATTTTAATAACCCTGTGAAGTAGGTATTATTAACTTTCAAGGACACAAAATTTATTAATAAGTTAGAAAATTAGGATGCAATCCAGATCAGTAAGACTCCAAAACCTAAGCATTCCCACTGCATTGTACTACTTATGTGGAAAAAGCAGCACATACTGGATAGTTGGTAAAATTAAGTTAGGTAAATTACAGATGCATTCATACTTTTACTTATAATTCTGTTCAGAGTAATTTACTTCAAACACCTACCTATAGGAGTCCAAAAATATAATTCACAAAGTTATTTAGTATTGCATTATTTGTACCAGTAAATGTCTGGAAATACATAAAATGTCTTCTGATAAGGGAGTGCCTGAATAAGATATCATGCATTTGTACATTGAATTAATTATGCAGTTACATAAAAAGAATGAAAAAGTTAACTATGCACATATATGGAAAAATCTCTAGAAAAAATTCATTAATCAAAATAAGGTACAAAACACTGTATAAAACATGCTAACATTTATTTATATATAAGCACAAATATATACACTTATAAAGATATTCATCAGAAGAAACAGGTAAAAATTAATTAAAATGTTTATATAGAAACGGTAAAGGGATATGGGTTGAGGGGACAAATAAGCTAAATTTCTTTGAGTTTGTAATTTATTTTTTAACTATGTATATATGGTTACTCAATAACACTAATGATCAGGAAATTGAAAATGAAAACCTACAATGATATGACCTCATACCTGTTAGGATGGCTGTCATATATAAAACAGCAACAGCTCACAAAGATGTGGAGAGATTGGAGCCCTTGTACACTGTTGATCAGAATGTAAAATGGTTCAACCTCTAAGGAAAACATGAAGGCTCTTCAAAAAATTAAAAATAGAATTACCATATGACCCCCCAATCTTACCTCCACATATATATATCCTAAATAACTGAAATCAGGATTTCAAAGAGATGTTAGCACTCTCATGTCTCTTGCAGCATTATTCACAAGAGCCAAGATATAGAAAAAATTAAAGTGTCCATGAACAGATGAATAAAGAAAATGGGACACATACATACAATAGAATATTCAGCCTTCAAAAAGAAGTCAGTCCTGCTATATGCAACAACATGGATAAACCTTGAAGACATTATGCTAAGTGAAATTGGCCAGACACAGAAGGAAAAACACTGCATGATTTTACTCATATGAGTTATCTAAAATAGAATCAAAAAAGGAAAATGATGGTTGCCAGGGGCTGGGGGTAGGTAAAAATGGGAAGTTGCTTTTCAATGGATATAAAATTTCAATATATAAGATGAATAAATTTTAGAGATCTGCTTTACAACAGTGTGCCTATAATTAACAATATGGCACTGTACACTTAAAAATTTCTTGAGAGGGTAAATCTCAAGTTAAAAGAAGTTCTTATCACAATTAAAAAAAAATAGGCCTATTTTAAAAAGAAGTACAAAAGCAATCTTAAATTTGTTCAGTAGTTTAATTTTAGTGTTAATATTTATTTTCTTATTTTGACACTTGTGAACATTGTATTATGCTACAAGTAAATAATCGCTTTAACATTATTCTACATTGTGATTTCAATGTATGGAAAAAGAGTCACAAAGTTCAAAAACTAAGTAAATTTTCTGTTGTGTTGAAATAAAGACTACATAAACTCATTATTTTTAGAAAAATAGTGTATCCACAAAAGGATATGGGATGCAGCAAAAGCAATGTAAGGAGGGAAATATATAACTGTAAATGCTTATATCTGAAAAGAACAAGGGTCACAAAGGAAGAGTTTAGCCTAGAGAACTAGAAAAAGAAGAAAAAACTAAACTCAGAGCTTGCAAAAAGGAGAGGATGTGAGGTGACAGGTGGCTCAGTGGGTTAAGCCTCTGCCTTTGGCTCGGTTCATGATCTCAAGGTCCTGGGACTGAGCCCTGCGTCAGGCTCTCTGCTCAGCAGGGAGCCTGCTTCCCCCTTTCTCTCTGCCTGCCCCTCTGCCTACTTGTGATCTCTCTCTCTCTGTCAAATAAATAAATAAAATCTTAAAAAGAAAAAAAAAGAAAGAAGAACATAATAAAGACTAGAATAGAGATCCACAAAATAGAGAATAGGAAAACAATAGAGAAAAGCAGTAGGTGAAAAAAAAAAAGATCCTTACTTGTTTGTTTTGTTTTTCAAAAAAAAATCACAAAATTAACAATCTGCACCTTGAGTAACTAAGAAAAAAAGACTCAAATAAAATCAGAATTGAAAGTGGCTTACATTATTACTGACTTGACAGAAATGAAAAGGATTATAATCTAAAAGAAATGCACAAATTCCTGTAAACTTATAATCTACCAAGACAGAATTGTCAAGAAATGGAAAATCTGAACAGACTAGTAAGGAATAAGAAAACTGAGCCAGTAATCAAAAACCTCCCAACCCAGAAAGATTTAGGAGCAGATGGCTTCACTGGTGAATTCTACCAAACATTTAAAGAAGAATTAACACAATCTCAAACTCTTCTAAAAAATTGAAGGGGAGGTAACACTTCCTAAATCTCTCTATGAGGCCAGCATTATCCTGATTCCAAAACCAAAGACACTGCAAGAAAAGAAAACTATATATCAATATTGTTTATGAATATTAACCCGAATACCCTCGGCAATATTACTAGGAAGCCAAACTCAACAGCATGTTAAAAAGATATACCAACGACCAGCAGGGATTTATACCTGGAATGCGTGGTTGGTTCAACATGCAAAAATCAGTGTAAAACACCACATTAACAGAAAGAAAAAATATCCCACATGATTATCTCAATTGGCGCAGAAAAGGCATTTTAAAAACTTCAACAACTTTCCATGGTAAAAACACTCACCAAGTGAGGAATAGAGGGAAATTACCTTAATGTAATAAAAACCTTATATGAAAAGCCCATTGCTAACATCAAACTCAATAGTGAAAGACTGAAAGTTTTTCCTCTAAGCCTGGGAACAAGACAAAAAATGCCTACTTTGGTCACTTCTACTTAACATAGAACTGGAAGTCTTAGCCAAAGAAATTAGGCAAGAAAAAGGAAAAAAAAAGGCATTCAAATTGGAAAGGAAGAAACAATTTATCTCAGTTCACAGATGCCATGACCTTATATGTAGGAAACACTGAGATGAAAACAAACAACTGTTAGAACTAATAAACTCACTCAGCAAAGTTGCAGAACACAAAATCAACATGCAAAAATCCATTGCATTTCAATACACTATCAACTAACAATATAAAAAGGAAATTAAGAAAAGAAAATAACATTTTCAAGAGTATCTAAAAGAACTGGAAGCAGTGACACGGACAGGTAGCTATATTTCCACGTTCATAGCAGCACTATTCACAGCAGCCAAAAGTTGAAAGCAATCTAAATGTCCATCAGTGGATGCATGGATAAACAAAATATGGTATATGCACACAATGGAATATTATTCAACCCTAAGAAGGGAGAAATCCTGACACATTCTACAACATGGATGAGTCTTGATGACATACTAAGTGAAATAAACTAATGACAAAAGGAGAAATATTGTGATTTCATATATATGAGGTCAAGTCCTTAAAAACAAATAACGTGGTGGTTGTCAGGGGCCTGGGGAGAGGGGAAACAGAGAGTCAATGTTCAGTGGTAGGGAGATTCCATCTGGGAAGATGAAAAGAAGTTCTAGTGACAGATAGTGGTGATGGTTGCACAACAATGTGAATACTTAATGCCAATGAACTGTATACTTAAAAATGGTCAAAACAATACATTTTATGTCTATTTTACCACAATTTAACAAAATAAACTCATTGTTGGTGCTGGATATGTTGCTTCATATCCAGAGTCACAAAATGACTAGTTGCTTCATTATTTATGGTGGTGATAATTGGATTTCTCCATTGTGAATGTTCATTTTCCCCCTTACAATTGGGAAATAATCTATGTGTCAGTATTTCTAGCACCATCAATGTTTAAGAAATGATACGTATATCTATACGTATGTACTTATGTATGCATGTATGTACATGTGATAGAAGTATAGCAAAGCATAACAATTGTTTGATTTAGGCGGTGAGTATGTGGGGGAGTAATTATAGTATTTTTTCCTGCTTTTAAATATGTTTACAATTGTTGGAAATAAAATGCTGAAGATGCAAGAGGTTATCTAAATTGTGTGGAACAAGATTAAAGGGGGCAGTAGAAATAAACAGGGAGCTGAGGTAGCTAAACAAATTTCATTGTGGTTCAAATACTCCTCACTCCCAATAATCTTTCATTCATCTTTTCCTAGTGTGTATACATTTGACTGTTATAAGCTGAAATTGCTTATATCTGTAGATCTCAGATGAAGGTGATGTTTTTCTTCCCAGTAGATTATAAGCAACTTGAGTATAGCAACAGCATTTTTTGTTTTGTTCTTTTTGTCACTTCATAGTCACTTTATATTACTTACACATACACATACTGCAATGATTCTAAGTCACCAAGAGACTCATTAAAATTGCAGGAAGGAGGTGACAGATTATAAAATATGCCTCAGTTCTCCACTCTGAACTTTCTCCATCCCCTCCAATGTCTTTATAGGACTTTATAGGACTTCCCAGCAAGAGGCAGAACCTAACCCTTAATCCTTTGCATCTGGGCTGCCCTTGCTTTGACCATGGAATGTGGTAGAAATGAAGCTGTACCAGTCCTGAGCCTACTACTCAAGACCTTGCATACCTCACACTCTTTCAGAATCTTCCCAGCCACCATGTGAACTGATACAGGCTAGCCTGCTCTGTTTTAAGATACTTGCTCTATTATCCTCAATCCCTCAGCTGATAAGAGCCAACGCTTAGAAGCAGAGCCTCTTGGCTGACCAGAACCTGACCAGATGCATTAATTATTGAACCAAGCGGAAAGCAGAATTGCCAACTCACAGAACTATGTGATAAATGTTTATAGTTTTAAGCCACTCTGTTTGTGATGGTGTTTTGCATAGAGAAAGATAACTAATGCAAGAGACAAAGTGGGGGGGGGGGGATTAAGGAAAAGAAGAGGAAGGAGGAGTCAGGAAGGGAAAAGAGAAGGCCTGAGCACATGAATAGCATTTTTCATCGAAGTCCTAAATGCTGTATTTTATTTAATCAGGGCTGCTGTTGCACTGGTGGCAATCAGCAAAACCACAGAAACTATATTGTGTTTCTTCTATTTTATCAAACTTGAAGGTTTGAAATATTCATACAGATAAAAGAACTAATTATAATTCAGGAGAAATTTTCTTCATTTGCCATTAGTTCATAAGCACAGAAGCAGCATCAGTCTTCTAGCAGTAAGTAGCTACTTAATCTTGTCTAGCACTTTTCTCTTGGATTAAGCCCATGCCAGAACATTATTGCTTTCCTGTGCCCATTAGGATACCAGTGCTTTACTTTTTAAGGCTGTTGACAGAGTATTGACTGAGGTAATTTTTTTCAGAGGGGCAATAAACAGATTCCTGAAGCCACAGGTATTCTGGACTCCAATCTGAAGCTACTAATTTCTTCCTTGACCCCCACCGTACATTTCCTCTGAGTATAACCTCCTCTGTGTGTTTGTGTGTGTGTGTGTGTGTGTGTGTATGTAACATCAGAAAATAAATGATGAACATTATCCAGTGAAAAATACTGACAAAGACCAGAGAAAACTGATCAATGTCAAAACTTAGATAAGAGATATTTATGTGACCCACCATTGGAATGTCAGTGCTCTATCTTGATACTGTGCAAAAACCTCAAACAATATCTGTGGACAGAGGAGATTAAGAAAAAAGTAGAAGAAATAAAATGAGAGGAAATACGAAACTCAAGAATCACTCAGTTGCTTACCCCTCTGCTAAACATTTTGAAAAACTGGAAGAAACCTGGGAACTAAGAGGATGTGCAGAGCAGAGATGCTCATGTCATCAGAGAATAGTTTGGTGGAAAATAGAGACATCTGACCAGATATTGATTCTGACCTAATTTTGCCTTCAGCCAACTTTCTCTTCAATATTGATTTTTGCATTCTGTAGACTGTTCTGATCAAAATAAAATTAATAATGCCAACAAATTTAATTCTACTTATCAGTATTCCTGGACCCATCAAGCAGTCAAGCTTTGGTAGTCAGTGATACACTTTCGTGGCCCCTCCCACAACTCCCTCACTCCGAAATAAGAAGGACTAGAGGAAACCAATGGTTCCCAACATACTCTACAAGAAAATTTCTCTAGATATTGTCATAAACACAGTAGACAACTTTGAGGATGGGGGTATGGTAATCTGAATTCAGAAAACTCTCCCAGTTAATTTTCTTGCAGTCATCCAGATGGTAGTTCATGACCAGATTTTTGGAAACCACTGGACAAGATGAAATTAAAGAGTCTATGATATTGTATTTGTAGAGATTTTAGTAGAGTAGGTTAATTTCTTTAGAATTAATTTGGGCACTTTCATAAATATGCCATTTGAATGAGGCTCCAAAGCAGAGAATACAAATATAAATGTCTATAGAATGAAATGAGCAGGTGGGAAGTATAAAAAAAACTGGAGAAGAGTGCACTCTCTAAAAGTCATAACCTATTACTGCCATCTTGGAATGAGGGTACGGTCTGACTTTACAGATATTTTGAAGAGAAATTTCTGTTTTTAAAAAAATATTTTTATTTGTCAGAGAGAGAGAGAGAGAGAGAATGAGAACGGTGAGAAGGAATGCATGAGCAGGGGGAGTGGCCGGCAGGGGTAAAAGCCAACTCCCTACCAAGCAGGGAGTCCAACATGGGACTCGATCCCAGGAGCCTGGGATGATGACCTGAGCCAAAGGCAGATGCTTAACTGACTGAGCCACCCAGCTGCCCCCAAATTCCTTGATGTTGAAATGTTAACAACTCATTTTTTAAAACTTAAAATACACATCCTTGGGCCCAACTGTATATTTCTCAGGGCCTGAACACAACTGTCCTATATGATACCTTAGAGTATTTGCAAATGCTATGTTGCTTTGGTTAAAATTCCATTCTGTCATAAACATTCTGAAGCATTCTATGTGTCAAAAGACTTTAAGCACAGCAAGGAAATTGTCCCAAACTGAATAATGACTAATCTTTCCAAAATAATTTTTTTTCACTGAGGTATACATTAGTATTAGTTATGGCCTTATCTTAAAGACAGCCTGAGAGGGGGTCTCAGCAACACCCCTCTTCCCACACAAAAACCTAAACATACACATATTTTTTTTCTTTTAAGTGTCTTATTTGTGTGAGTTTATATACCTGGGTGTTTGCATTATAAGAGATACTGGGTGTAATAAGATAATGGAACATTGGCTATCACTCTCAGGGTCTCTTGAGCTACAGTGTTTCAGTTCTTGTGGAGAATGATGTTAAAACCACCGGATAAAATGACTCTTTCCTTGAGAAAGCTTGTGAGACTCTGAACCAGAAAGTATTCAAGTAAGAAAGTCAACACAGAACCAGAGAGAGCGGCATTCTCTGTATTTCTCTTCAGATTACCAGATGGTTCCAGCACCTGGAAAACTCAGAGAAAGGACAACTTTATTTGGCATGTGTAAGATGTTGTAGCTCTTAGTGGTTTGAGGTCAGTCGTGCCCTCTTATGGAGGGCAGCAGTATACTGACAAATAAACTACACTGAGTTCCTTGCTAGCAGCCACCATCTACAAGGAGACAAGAGTTGATATAAGCCAAGTCATTTCTATATACCAATGAAACCAGTCAGGGAACAACCACAAAATTGATTCCTGCCCACCATATACCTGTCTCTATGGCCATATGTGACCCTACTGAATGCATTTTCACCCTAATGACATCTATTAAGACTGAGCTAAGCCCATATGCCCATTCAGAGTCCATAGCTCTTTCGGGCAAATATTGCTTGCCCCAGTGATTAGTGATGGTTAGAGACAATTATTCTCTCTGCAATGTCATTATTAGATATTATTTTTTAAAAACAAGCAAACACCATACCTAATTTTGCCACAAGAACCAATATTTATTAGCAAGCAGAATCAAAACATACAAATAATCAACCTTGCAAATTTGGTGAAGTCCTCACTCCCTTCCTTTCCACTCTGCCTCTTTAGGCATTCAACAAGCCCCATGCATGAAAGGCTCATCTTGCCACAGCAAATATTTACATGGTAGACCAGTTATGTGTCTTGTTTGATTAGAGCAAAGAATTGTCTATAAAGTGAGGAACTCAGAAATAAGTAGCGTTCTAGATCTAAGGAACTACTGAAAAAATAATAGCCTACTGGGATTGTCAGACTATTAATCACACAGTGGCAGATTTTTCTGGACAAATCTTTCTGCTTGACATATATTGATACTATTTATTTCTCTAGTGACATAATTTAATATTATTTATGTTAATTAATAAACCTTTGGTGCCAAATCTGACTATGATATGTGAAACAGCTTCTGGAGTCCCCTCTGAAGAGAGTGTGAACTGTGGAATAAGGTTTCACAATCTAACCAATCACCTGTGAAATATTCTGAAGTGTAAATTAGTGAGTAGCACACTTCACATGTTATGTAACCACCCCCGAAGTATAAATTAATGTTAATTTAGACATGCATATACACCTCACACTTCAAACTAAAAATTCCAACAAAATTTTAGAAAATAGAGTAATATTCCACAGAACATTGTTTTTAGCCAAGGAGCTCACTTTTCAGTGAACTCACTTTACAGTGAAAGGCTCCAAGGCCATGGGATTTACTGATCTTACTATCCAATCCATCATCTAGTAGCAGCTAGCTCTGTAAAACCATAGAATGGCTCAGTAAGATGCAATGTTTTTCTAGTGCTATAAGAAACAGACATAATGTTATCTGGGAGAAAGCACCAAATAAGATAGTGGTGTTGTACATAGATTTAGTATTCACTCTACACCAGCAAGCAACAATGGAGCTCTTTCCTCCTGAAGGCACAGGTGCAGGATTCAAGAGCTCAAAGTGAAAAGATCCTCTCTTAGTTTTGCACACATAACGACTTTCTCATAAAATTTCACCTCATGTAGCAGCAAACCCAACATCAATTTTCTTGACCAAAGTTCCAATATCACAAACCTCCTGTCCTTTTGTTTAATCAGTTGCTAGAGAAGCCCCAAATAGCCAGGTGCATGTTACAGCCTCAGATTTAATAGACTTACCATTTAGCCCTTTAGTGGAAGCACTCTTCTGAAACACTAAAATCTTGAAACTCTAAGAGCCCTGGGTGTATCTTGGTATTAGACAACATAAAGAGTGTTATATAGCAGTAACAACACTTTTTTCCCTGACCATTATTTGAATCTCCTTTCAATATTTGGGATTTCCTCAAATTATGAACTAAAAAAGAAGCAGTGCCTACTTCCCATTATAGAGGTTGAAGTATTCCCTTTCCAGCACCCTTTTGCAATGGGCATGTTATCAAATAACTAATAACAAGCATTCATTCTGGAACTTGAATAAAGAACTAGGAAAGCAGAAAAGCAAGATAGGAAGAAATTCTCTGAAAGTAGATGTGGGTGTATCCAGTTTCAAAGAGCACCAGCATCTGAAATGCCTGCAGTAACATTCAGTCAACAGCCATGATCACTATGGTGCATAGAGTTCACATTTGTTTCCTATTGCTGTGTAACAAATTACCAACATCTTTGCACTTTAAAACAACACAAATTCATTCTTATGCAATTTTATAGGTCAGAAGTATGGGTGGGCTTGACTGATTTCTCCACTCGGAGTCTCATAAGAAAAAAATCAAGGTGGTGGCTTACCTGAGCTCTTATCTGGAGGTTCTGGGTAAGAATTCATGTAGGAGAATGGCTCTTCCACAGTACCCGGTTGACCTTGCGTGTACCGGGTAGACCACACTGGCAAAGGCTTGAACCATGACTTATCTGAGCCTTTGTAGAAAGCCCGTCTTCCTCCCAGAATAGGAGAGGGTGGGAAGATGATAGAGAGATTCTATGAGGTCATTTCCCACTGGTCCTATCTCCCCCAGGATACTTTCATAACACAGTTGTTCAGCACCTCCTCAGTTAAGATGAGGTATGGGACTTTCTTTCCTGTCATCTTCCCCCCTAAAAACAGAGTTGTAGGATATAAAACTGCTTAGCTGTAGCCTAGCATTTGCTCCTCAGCAATGAGCTATTCCACAATTCACATTATAGTCATCTGGCCTTTTTTGTTTAGGCATTGTCTTTTCTGGTATGTGGGACAAAGACCATGGGAAAACAGATCCTTTGGCTAATCTTCTTTTTGCTGTTTATGCAACTAATAAACTGTATCCAAAAGTGGCTCACTGTATCTTTACCAGTAAGAACAGTCTGGTCTCAATCTTGGCCTTGCCTTGTCTTGGGTGTGCTTAAAGATCCTCTCCAAGCTCATTCAGGTTGTTCTTTGTAGTACTAGGTTGAGCTCCCCATGTTTTATCTAGCTGTCATCTGGGAACCTCTCTCAGCTCCTTAAGGCCACCTGCACCCATTATCATGTTGCTGCCTCCATTTTCAAACCAGCAATGATGCAGAGTCCTACTCATGCTTCAGACCTCTCTGGCTTCTCCCCTGACACTCTCTTCTGCTTCCAGGCAGAAAAAAAAAAAAAAGTTCTTTATTTCACTCATGTGATGATATTGGATGCCCCTGGATAAAACAGTATATAGTCTCCCTATCTTAGGGTCTATTGTCTTCAATACATCTGCAAAGTCCCTCTTACCCCATTAAGTAACACATTCGCAGGCTCTGGGGACTAGGATGTGGGCATTCTAATGGCTCCATTCTGCCCACCACAATTGGTAATAATATTGGTATCCCGACAGATGAAATGTGTGGCACTGTTCTGAATCTTACTTTAGCTATGTGGTCCAGAAGCTTAGTTATCCAGCACTCTCAGCTATTCAAGCTAGTATGAGTTGCTCAAGTGTAAAGATACACATGATTTTCAGCACTGTTGACAGTATTGCATGAAATTTCGTGGGGCTTAAAATTCTTTTCCAAGTAATTACTGCTCATGGACTGGCTTACAAGTACTTTCTTTGCAAATCTTTAGCAGAAACAATACTTTCCACCTCCTGTTCTTTGTTGAGACAGTTCCAACTAAGACTTGTGATATCAGTGTCTATAACTTTATGAAATATTTCCTACATTCCTGACTTCCCATTATAATAGAAAACAACTGAGAAAATAGATACTCAAAGAACAACACTTTTCTTCTCATTCCCAATGAGAAACTTCCAGCTTGCTCATCCTCCCCCAGTCCAATGAATATTGTAAAATAAATATCTTCTGGAGATGCACAGGAGAACAGTCACTCTGCATCATTTAGCTAATTTCTTAGGAGTATATTGGAACTAGTTGTTTGTCTTTCTCCAGGAGATCCTCAGAGGTAATTCTGCGATGCCCGTTCTTCCCTTAAAGGACCCTGTTTACTTAAGGACCATCTGCACTCTCGTCTCCTGACTGCTATCACCACTCGCATCCTCTTCCTGGTTGGGACACTTCATCCATTCCCCACACCTGCCTGCCCCTGCAAAGCCTCTAATCTGTACCTTTGGTCCCCTCGTCTGGAAACAGTAAATCCTCTAACTCGGCATGACTTTACCCCTTACTGAAAACTGTCTCTCTACAAAGAACTCCATTTCTCCCACATCTTCTTGTTGGAAGCCTCATCTCCCTCTCTCATTCCCCAACCCTTCAGATTCATGAGACAGTATGAGCACTCTCCTCACTCTATAGTATCTGTGCCCCACCACCGCTCCTTGCTCCTACAATACCCCAGACCCTTCATGCTCAGGCCATCAGGATATCCCAAGATGCCACTCTCCTCATTGCTGTCATCTACTCTTTCTCATTCCTTTACTGAAGAGGGGATTCTGGCAGCCTCTGCTCACATTCCACCTTCTTGGCAGAGCTTTCTACGACTACCCCATCAGAAGTCACTCTACCTCCTCCCCATTTCTTCTCTAATTCATCATCGTGCTCATTTCCTTCATAGAACTTGTACTGGGAGATGTTTCATTATTCTTTCATTCATTTAGTGCATGTTTCTCCTGCTAAAATAGGGGAGAGTCTTTGTCTGTTCCACAGTTGTATCCTCAGTACCTAAAATAGTATCTAACACTTTCAGTAGAACTGCCTGTCTGAAACTGGGTTAAATAGCTATACATGTACCTCATAGTTCTATGAAGTTCTGCCTTGATATTTTACCTAAATAGCCAAATTTTCAGATATTATTCATGGAATAAGAGGCTTCCTGTTCATTAACATGCAATGTTTACTATATTATGTTACAGGTTTATATAAGGTCTAGTTCATGATTTTCCACTCTGTCACTTGGGTGTATATGACTGTTTTACCAAGGCCAATCTATTTTTAATCATTTTGACTTGATAAACTTTGTGGTAACTGATAGGGCAAATTATTACTCTTCCCCTTTTAAGCTCTTCATAGGAAGTCTTTTCCAGATGAATGTTAGAGTTCAGAATATAAGGGTATTTTGATGTAGAATAAACATGGAACAGATCCTAAAGGGAAAAATTTGATTACATGAAAACATGAACTTCTGTACATGGAAAAGATCAGAAACACACCTGGGAGAAGTATTTGCAAAATGCGTAGCAGTATTTGGGTAGGAGTCAGGCAGATGCTATGATCCTCAAGACCTCAGGTCGTACCACCCCCTGAAGCCCCCTAGCCCTTACCAGCTGGCAAGGTGCCCAACTGCCATGGAATTCTCGAGAGAGGGAATGGATGTTCAAATCAGGCTCGCTCTTAGGAGGATCTAAGAGTCAGTCTGAAAGAGAGAACAAGAATCTTTTTTTTTTTAAAGATTTTATTTATTTATTTGACAAAGAGGCAGTGAGAGAGGGAACACAAGCAGGGGGAGTGGGAGAGGGAGAAGCAAGCTTCTTGCTGAACAGGGAGCCTGATGCAGGGTTCTATCTCAGGACCCTGGGATCATGACCCAAGCCGAAGGCAGACACTTAATGACTGAGCCATCTAGGCGCCCCAAGAGAACAAGAATCTTGAGCACATTCAAATGTGTTCACAGAGTTTACTTGTAAACTGGACAAAAAGGAGAACATGGATGGGTATGTCAGAAAGAAAGTGCCGGAGCCTAACAATCAGTGTGAAGACTGGTTCCAAGAAAAGTGTGAAACTGTCTGCCCACTGCCTGCCATAGAAACACCACCACCCTTGGATCACATTTGCTGTCTGAGGAGGAGAGGCCAGGCCTGTGATACAACTGAGAAATACAACTATCCTAGTGCGGAAACTCTTTCCAAAGAGCTGGTTAGAAAATGTAGAGAAATTTACCTGCTGGTCGAATAGAGAAGAGTCCCCATGTTGGTTAGGGACTGTGGGAAACAGCACTGGGTTGTTGGTCAAGGACTCTAAGACAGAAGGAGCAGCCATCATGGGAAGTACAAATATCTGATCTTTATGTGAGTTCCTCCCCTTCCCTACCCAAGTTTCTAAAGAATAATGGGCAAGATAAACCCAGAAGTGCTTTATCAACAAGGGTAAAGCTCTGAACATTAAGATTTGTGAATGGTAGAAATTTCTAATTGCTGGTACATGAAGCCTGGACATCTATGGGTTAAAAAGGAAAGAAACAGAGGGTTAATAGTGTCCTTAGTTTAAAAGATACTCTTAACACTAAAGCAAAGAAAGGACTGCCTTTCCAATAGAAAAAAAAAATGTCAGTGGATAGCAACAGGTAATTTCCTAGTGAATGAAGGAAACTAGAATATGTCACCCCAATACATGCCTCTTTGACATAAAATTTGAGTTGAAGGCAATTAAGAAACAGGTAAAAAAAAAAAAAAAGCAGAAAATCCCTTTTCTGCTTAAAGGGAGGATATAAATTCTTCTTTTATTGGAGATAAACTCTTATCAGCCCAGAGAGGGTACCAGAGGAAACCGCAAACAAACCGTGGTTAAACCAACCCTTATCTTCTACTTACTTCTACTTAGGGGGAGTAAGTACTCCCCCTAGCACAAAACCCCTTTCCTTGTCAATTCCTCACAAATTTATTGTTTATAAAACTTTCTGTTCTGATCACTTATATGGACCTTCATTTTGTCTGTGTGCACACGTGTCTGTGCACACGCATATGTATGTGTGTGTGTGTGTGTGTGTGAAGGTTCCTATGTGCATGTAAAAATTTAATAAAATTTGTGTGCTTTTCTCCTATTCATCTGTCTTTGCCAATTTCATTTTTATACTCAGCTAGGGACGTGAAGAGGTTGGAGGAAAACTTTTTCCTGCCCTACATGAAGCATTAAGATTTATAAACATACATTTACAAATATTCAATTTAAAAATGAAAGAAGAAATAAAAATTAAAATGATAAAATACATTAAATTATGAATTGACCCAATATTTGAAACATATTAAACATGACAAGGTAGAGGAGAGGAGACCCATAAATTCTAGTAGGGATAAAGAACATTCAAGCTGTCTAAGAAGAGATTTGACAATAAACACACAGCACTTAAAAATGCTCATATTCTTTGACATAGTAACTTTTAGGGCTCAATCTAAGAAAATCATTAGAGAGGGAAGAAACATTTACAAATACACTTATTGCAGAACTTTTATAATAAGAACAGTGAAAATCTAAATAGGAAATGGCTAAATAATTAAGATAATATGTATTCCAAAATCATTAAAGCAACGTTTTAGGATAACTTTAGTTAAGTGGATATATTTAATATCTCATGTACAATAGAAGGAGGAAAAAAAGGATGCAAAACTGTATACTATGATTGCTTAGAAGCCATGAAATCACTGAACTGTACCTCAGACATTGCCCAGGCCCTTGCAATCATTTTATGAAGAAATTAAGGCTCAAAAAAGAAATGAAGGATGGGAGAAGATAAATGACTATTCCCCGAAGTCACAGGGGTAGTTTGGAGCAGACTAGAAGTGGTATTCTAGGCCCTCCACTCCTCATTCTAGTTCATGGAATTTGCACACGTGGAGTTCCAGACCTGTGGCACATGACTTTGGGAGTTTCCAAACTCTCACCTACATCATCACATCTCTCTCTCTCCCTCTCATTCACATTTTGCTTATCAGCCATCTATGAATCGGAGTCAAACTGCCTTGATCTCCAAATCCATATCTGCCTGGGAAAAGCGAATCCTTTTTTTACTACTTTGCATCATCTCTTCTCTAAATTATTCCATTTTTCTTATCAGTGCCATATCATTAACACTTTGGGAAATATGCATTCTTGAGGGAAATGCCTCTAAGTCTTCTCAAATTCACAAGTTTGAAAATACCACTATTACATATCATTTCCTCCATAAAATGCCATAAAGTATAACTTAAAATTTTAAGTGACCCCCTCAGACAATTAATGATTCCATAAATTTAGTACTAAAGTCTTTTATATAGCTATTAAAATAAATTCTGGTGGAAGTAATTGCTGAAGTAGTTTCACAGATTGCTTACTCTTGTTTCTCTGTAGAGTACATCATAGTTCTGAGTTGAACTCACCATTAGACTCCTTAATATTACTTTCTGTCTGAGAAACATAATCTTTGGAGCCTCCTCACTTTCATCTCAAAGTTAGTTGTTCACTTTCTTTCAAGGTCATTTTCCCAAAATATATAAATGTGGGGTTTTAGTTTAGTTTTGTCTTTTAAATTCAATCATGAGCAGTGGTGAATAGACAGTGCTAAGTAGAGAACATGGTCATGGTCGAGTCTGGATTCAGACACCTAGAAGCCAGCTAATTCTACCCACTTGCCATCTTAGCTCATTCTAGAACATTAAGTTCAAATTCACGAACCCTATTAAGTTACTAATTACTACTACATGTTCCTAAATAATTCAAATGTAAAATGTTATCCTCGAATGTCAAGAATCTATTCTATTATTTTATTTTCTTACAGTTTTTGATTCCCAGTAAGACACTTTATAGTCTCCTTTTATTATACTCTGCCTAGCTTATCCCCCTTCCAATTAGTGTAAATAGATATTTTTCTGTTTCTAACCTCATCCCTAGCATAAAATAGTTGCTCTGACTTACTTACACAGTTGGCTGTGTGACATAGCTCTGCAAATAAAGCCGGTTCAAACTGTTAATGGGACAAGAAAGGAAACACTAAAATCCATGATCTCAGGACACCCCTAGGTCAAACACAACCAAACCTGTGACTCCCTACTTTATCCCAAAGTGAATGCTTTGTTCTATTCTAAGAGTTTAAAATACATCATGATCTATTGGGTCTTTTCAGCAATGAAAACAGATGAGAAGTATGCTATTTAACATCGCGAATGAGAGGGGGAAAATGCCATTGCTAATGTATAGTGGAGGCATCAAATTTCACTATCCCTTGCACGAAATAAAGAGCAGATGAGCACTCAATAGTCATGTTCTTCCTGTGTTCCCCAGCAAATACCAGTTCACCTCAGAACTATTAGACTGGTATGTCAAAACATAGTCTGGTTTTGTCATGTTGAATGAAGACTGTGAAAAGATCTAACTTGTGGTCTAATGAGCCAGAAACCCAGACTCCTAACTGGTGACAAAGAGATGGGATCTGTCCATGGCTACTTATGTACTTGGAGTTTTGAACAAGTTAATTACTTGGACTTGGGCTTACCTTTGAATATATTTCTGGTATAAATTTGGTTAGGTCAAAGAAATATTTTAAAGGATTTTGTCAATGATCGTCAAAAAACTCAGTAACTGTTAACTCTTCCAGTCTAGTAAATAAATTTCAAGTAGGTTTACATGATCAATACTAGCATGTTTTACTGCCATTCCCATGTGCAGTTACAACCACATCCTCACAATTTTACCTCCTAAACACACACCCATCCATTCTTCTCTGTTTCTACTAGCATTATTATCACACAGCCATATTCTCTGATGAAGATTTTGATCATTTTCTATTCCAGGGTCCCACCAATCTCTTCATAGTTTCTCAGTGTTTTTTGTGTATTAGCCATCTCTGAACAACTATCTGCTCCACTAAACTCATCTTTTAAAATAACGGACAGATTTTGCCAGATCCTATGGAGGAAGGAAAAGAAGATCTACAATTGCAGCTGACAGATTTTTTTTTTGATTTATCAAAATAAAATCAATATACAAGAGGTTAATCCTTACTGTCAACCCTACCCTAACCAAGGAACTTGTGTCTTAAAAAGATATGTATGTGTAGAGGGGTCAGTCTGATTCTAGCTATACACACCAACCCCTGGATGGCAAATGATGTGTTATAGGTTAGATGTTCCTGCTGCATCTTGGAGGTATGGGGCTATTTTCCTGTTCTGCTCACACTCTCCGGAATTGAGACCTTCCAGATAATCTGGACCCACCTCCCGCACTCCACTCCTTCCCATCTCCTAGCGGACAGAGGCATCTTCAAAACACCACAACCTCTTACTCTGACTTCTTAGGAGAGTTCTCCTCTGTGCAGGCTGCAAAATGATGCTAATGAGACATGGTGAATGGCCTCATCCTGCACGTTCTGCCTTCCTTTCTCTCCATCTTCCATTTCTCTGTTCTTTCTCCCTCAGCCTGAAAGTCTTCCTTTACATCACAATGTGATTTCCAAATTAGAGTGGTGGAAGCAATGGAGATAGTTATAGAAGGCCATTAAAGATGCTTCATGAGCATCAGTGCCCCTTTGTAATGAACCCTGTGGCCCTGAAGGAGGAAAGAGGTTTAACCTCTCTGCAGGGAAGAGCCTCAGATACTGCAGATTTCACTGCCCAAGATACAGGGGGCAGCTTGCAACAATCCCGTCTGTAGAGCAGTGTTGCTTAACAGTGAAGTACAGGGGAAAAAAAATAAACTTTCCTCCACACTCATGGGGTCTCTGGCTGGGCCAGATAATTAAACTGGCGAAAAAAGATGAACAAGAGAAAAACATACCCAATAAGAAATGAATTTTTACATGTACAGGGAAGGCTTCACAAGAGAATGAAGACCCCAAGAAGTGACTAGAGCAGGAATCTTTTATACCTTTTGGACAACAAAAAATACATCTGTAGAGAATTGACAAGATAAAAGAGTTTGGGCTAGGGGTAATAATCAATCAATCAATAAATATATAATAATAAATATATAATAATAAATAGTGAAATAAATCATGAATTTCCTGTATTTGGTGATAACAATGTCTTCTTTCCTCCAGGTACAGAAAGATACCTTTCACATAGGAGTTTTATGATCTGTTTCTTGGAATACGGGCAAGGGGCAAGGGAGAGCAGAGTGAGCTTCTTGCTTCTGCCACTTCTAAAAGATTACTTATGATATTTAGTATTTTGAGGCAGCATGTCCTGAACCCCATCAGGGAGAACACTAATTCTGGAGTCTACTGACTACAGACTGGGGTTTGAATTGAAATCACCACTTGTTAGGTCAGAGAACATGGACAAATTGCTCAATTTCTCTGAACCTCAAATTTTTAATTTCTGTAGTTGTGATGATTTAGTGTGACAATCTATACAAAGTGTTTAACAGGGAATCCTATGCTTAGTAAATGGAGCTATTGTTATTGCATGTTCAAAGAACTATCCCACTGAGGGCTTAATACTTTAATTTACAAACTGCTTTCCCCATAGAAATCTTGACCTTCATGCAATCCGTGAGGGAGACTGGGTAGATATTTTATCTCCCAGGAGACTGGTGGGGTTTTTTTGTTTTTTTGGGTTTTTTTTGTTTGTTTTTGTTTTTCCCCCCATATTTGGTAAGTAACAAAACTGAGACTCAAAGCCCTCCCTTGAGGGTGCAGAGCACTTGTCCCTGGCCACAGAGGACCTCTTGAGTCTCTAGAGGAGGAGCCACCATCGCCAGAGGCTGTGATTCCCCTGTGAATAATGTTTCTAAACAGTGTGTGGTGGTGTGTTTTCAGTTGTTTTTATTCCATCTACTTGATTCAGTCAGGCAGTATCACAGCTAAGAAGCCCAGTTATTGTGTGCTGTCAACTTATTTAATGATTATTCTAGGAGCAGGTGATTTCTTTTTTAAAAATTATTCTATTAACATATAACGTATTATTTGCGAGCAGATGATTTATATTAGAGCGCAAGGGACAGATTGCCCATTAGGCAGAAAGGCGTGTTAGTCAAACTGGGAATTCTCAGCAAATAGGGAAGCAGAGCTGGCTCATCCCCAACTCCACCCCCAAAAGAAATGTTAGTGATGTGATTATCTGGCTGAGGTAAAGTGGGAAACATTTTTAAGATTCTCTTGCCAATTTCTTGATCTCTGTGGTGAACCTTGATTCCCTAATTGAGATCATTCTTGGAAGGTGGACTTTGCAACAAGAAAAGTGCATGCTAGAGAAGATATTTTGAGTGGAGTAACAATAAAATGGATTATTTTCATTTGTTCATCAAGGCAACTAACCCAAGGATGTTGTTTCAGGGCAAGGATTAACTTTCGCAAATACAAGTTACAGTTTTCTGACATATGAAAATTCAGAGAGGAATTTTCAGTATCCTGAAGAACCTTTCCCAAATTAATGAGATTCATGTGCATAGATCTGTACATCTCTCCTTCCAACTACATTGAGATGAGCCAAAGTATTTGCAAACAAAGGATAGCCAAGCTTCTTCTTGATCTTATAGTCATCTAGGACTCCATCTTTCCTCTTACTGTGAGTAGGAACTGCAAAAGTGTAATTTTTGAAGGGTTTATTTGTATATATCCCAAGGCAAAGAAGCCTACTTTCCCTTTAAAAAAAAAAAAGAAACAAACAAACCAAGACAAACAGAACCCTTCAGGGCAAAAGTTAGTCAATGTTGCTCCCTAGTGGCAAGATTTCCAAAGAGCAACTGTTAGTGAATAACTTCAATGACACTTGAATGCAAGGACCTGGCCTCTGACACCACTACAGACAAGTGTAAATGAGGAAAGGGATGCTCTTACTTGCACAGTGATGGGCATACCATGGAGTCTGACTTTCTCAACTAGCAAGTAAATTCTTGCAGCCAAATTGCTATACTTTCTCCTTTCACTCTCTCTCCTGGCCGGAAAGGATTTGATCCTTATCTCTTTTGTAGCACTTCTATTTTTCACACCATCAGTTCAATGCTTGTTAGAAGTGATATTAAAGGATATTTTTAAGTATTCAGGAGGCCCAAAGATTTTACCGAACAAGCTTACCATTAGGCCTTGATTACTACTCAACAGCATTGGCTTATTTTTATTTTCCTCCAAAATGCTATGCATTTGTATGTTTTGAGGTAGCTCTGTTTTCACAAACCAAAGAATGAATTCCTCTGCCTGGGTCTCAGTTCCCGCGTTTTTAAAAGAAATGAGTAGGACTTTGGGATAAACAGATTTAGTGCTCAGTAATTCTTGTACCTCAGTACTTATCTACATAGTGTTTGCATATTATATTGCAAAGACCCTTACTTCAAGGACATCTTGAAAAAAGAAAATAAATGTATTAATGCAACAGTTACTTTCACACTATACCAAGGGCATTGCTTACAGAGGCAGTTTTTGGATAAATGCGATTAAAATCACAATACTGATGAAGAAAGTCAGAAATGCCAATAAAGAGGGCAAATTTATCCTTTACTGGGAGAAATAATAGAGCTAGTGAATGTGCAAAGCTGTGTCTCAGAAGGTGTTAACTAGTTTCAGAGAACTTCATTTGCCTCCTGTATTCCCCTTTCATCATTCATTGGGATTTTCTTTCAAATAAGTAGATTAAAATGCCTTTGTATTTTGGAAAGTTATTTTGTGTCTATAGGGTTCTAGTTTCTCTTCTGATAATAATTGAAAAACTGCTGGGCTATCCTCAAACCAACGACAGAGCAGGACGCCAATCCATCCTTTGGTCTCCTGCCAAAGCTTGTAAGAACACAGTAGGGGTTTGGAGAGGAGGAGAGTCTGGGTGAATGTGCCAATTCAAAGGAAGCTGATACAGAAGAGATGGCTTTCATCTCCCATGCCTTTGGTGACAACTCCTTTTTTCAACCTAATCTTCAAGTTGGATATGACTGCTCAGAAACTCAAACAAACACACAGTTCATTGAAATGTCACACAGTAACCAGCTGCTGGGACAATGCTTGGTAATTTGCCTTAATCTTTTCAGTAGTAGACCAGTAATTCCAAACAGGAGCAACAGAGAAGATGGGCAAAGGAACAACATAGTGATAATTGCGTTGAGACCCTGGCCAGAGTCTCTGGTTGGAGCTGCCAACAGTGAGCCTCCGCTTGTGCTGCTCTCACACCACTTCTGCTGGTGGGCATTAAGCATTCCGATGAAATCACCAGCTTGATGTTCAGTTGGCCTGATTGCTGGAGAGACTGATTGCATTATTCATTCTCATGAAAAGGTTTTTAGGACTCTCAAGGATCCACAGAGATTATACTAAAACAGCAGCAGCAACAAAAACAACAAAACTCCAGAGTTATCAATAGTTTAATTCATCCTTCTATTCTTTCAAAAGGGGGTAGAATCCGAGGATAACCAGAGCCTGAGCAGAAATGGGTTTGGGGTGAGATTGTTTACCAGCCCGTATTTTATATGATTGAGTGTCCCTCTCTTCGTTCTTAACTTCCTGTTTTTGTTTTCTCCTTTTTCCTTCTCTTCCAGAAGGGTCCTCCATCTTCTTGAAAACAAACCAACCAACCAACCAACCCCAAACAAACAAAACCCTTAAGCTTGCTAATTCCCTGCAAAATACTCCCATCTACTGGCCTAATGGAGAAGGCTCATGTCTTAATTTTTTTGTTAATACTTGTACCATGATTGAAGACCACCCTCCAAACAGTGCAATAATTAGAGACCACAAATGAGAAAATTTAAAAGTTTGGGGAAATTCTTCATTTTACAGTTAGCAATCCACCCACATGTTTTATATACATATGGACTTAAGTGTGCAGTTTGTAAATACCCAAAATGAAGCATAACTCTGTGGTACCACAGAAAGCAAATGGGTATGAGAAGGAATGGGAGACTGGACAGAGAACCAAAGACACGGTGTCTCTGGCAAACCGGCTGGCATATTTCTAATCAGATCACATAGGGAAAGAGGATGCACAGATGGAATCAGAGATTGTGACCAACATATTCCCTCTATGAAGGAAATTCCATGAAATCCAAGAAGAAATCAAATTGGGTTCCAAGTTAACTTACCAAAGGGAACAACCTTTCAGTAAAAAGCCACTCAGAAATGATGCTTCTTCCTTTTTGTTCATGTTTTTAATGAATTCATCTGGTGAATGAGGTTAGACCCTGGCATGTGGAAAAGAGTTTATAGTCTAGTAGAATAATAGTCTAGGATTATAGAATCAAAGATTCATGTTTCAAAGCTGATAAGAATCCCAAGTACCAGTAGCAGCTCCTCACTTTACTAATGAAAAAAATGAAGATGGGGGGAGCATAAGACGCTTGTCCAAAGGCTTATGCTTCAGAAGTAAACCAACATATTCGATGAAAAGAGAAAAACGGAAGTCAAGTTTCTGTATGGATTTTAACTACAATTACCTCTCACTGATGATATCAGCCTTTCCAGAGCTAATAGTTTCTAAACACAAACCCAAGGTCTCATCAAAATAGTGTAGACTGACATCCAATTGAGTTGAAGTGCCTCCCATAGTGGAACATTCTGCTGTGGTTTGTCTACTTAGAATACACAGGGAACAACAGTGAGTTAAAAACAGTGAAGTTTAAACAAAAAACAAAAACAGGGTGGGATCATGGCTCTGAAGAGAATACAGATTAAAACATATTTCCTCAACACTAATCTTTCTCCAAACGTAGTTCATTTACTATTTCTTCTATTTCATGACACTTAACGAGTTAAACCAAAAGTAGAAATGAAGCATTCAGAAGGTGAAAAGTAAAGAACCGATGACTAAAATAGCTGCATGCAAAGGTCTTGAGAGACTGTGGCTACAATCTGTAAGTAACCTTTCCCAAGCCACAGATACATGAAATGAATAAGATGTTTACCACAGCAAGCTGATGTCCTTTCACTAGCATGTGAGTGTTCTGTGGAGGTGAAACCATCTTCATCCCCGACTTTAGACTTAGTTCTGACACTGACTAGCTACATGAACTGAGGCCTAGTATTTCTTGACCTGTGTCTGACGGTGGGTGAGGATGTTCACTGGGGTATGAAATGAACCTCTTCTTATAGAAACAGGAGAAGGTAATGTTATACCATTCACTGTGACGGATGGATTTAGACCCTTAAAAGATAACATCACAATATGATTATTTGCAGAAGCATTATACACACACACACACACACTCATAAGTGCTGCTGAATACACTTAACAAATGAAGGTTTTACTTACCTTTGTCAAATAGGGCACATTTGTTGAAAACTAAATTTTTAAGATAAAACACTTATTCATTCTCAATATAAAGTACCATTTTTCCAGAATATTTGAATGCCCAGAGGTAAAATACAGAGATGTGTAGAAAGTGAAACTATTTTCTAATCAAATCACTGAGTGTTAAAAAATTCATCTGAGTGGGGAAAAAAAAGTTCTTCATCACATAGTCTTCATTTCTTAGATGGAGTTTTTTTTTTAAGATTTTATTCACTTATTTGACAGAGAGAGAGAGAGAGAGAGCACAAGAAGGGGGAGTGGCATAGGGAGAAGCAGGCTCCCCAGAGAGCAGGGAGATAGGTGTAGGGCTCTATCCCAGGACCCCTGAGCCAAAGGCAGGTGCTTAACCCACTGAGTCACCCAGGTGCCCCTCTTAGATGGAGGTTTTCTTTTCTTGTTTTAAGTTTTATGCTTTTCAAAATATGATCACACTACCTTATTGAATCCCCACAGTAATTCCATCAGGTACATTATTATGTTATTTTCAACATAAAACATAAGATTGTGAAAGGTAAAGTGACTTGTTAGACATCACAGAGCAACTTAATTGAAAGACTAAGGCCAGAATTCAGGGCTCTTAACTAGAGACCAGTGTCCTTCCTAATATTTCCCTATGCTATCTTAATGACTAGATTTTGTGGAAATTATAACTCAGCTTAGAAGGAAATATAACTGTGGCAGCAGTTCTAGGAAATGTTGTAATTCCTTTCTAGAAATAGTCTGCCACATAGAGCAGAATCACGGAGTGCTCCAAAGGACAACAACATTTCTCTTGGGTCTCATCACCTTGTGTCAGGCCATCTTCACAATAAGTGGGGGGACTAGGCCCCCCCATCAGGCTTTGACATTTTGCCTGCCACTTGGGTGCCCTGAAAAGCATGACATTTCTTATGCCTTTGAAAACATCAGAGAAAATAAAAGAAATTGCTCTCATTCTGAACTTTACCTCTGCTGGACCAAAGTGTTTGCTGATAGGGCGGGGATAAAAGCAAGAAAGAGGAGGGTCCCATAAAGAAGAGATAAGGGGAATGGATTCCTGAGCTCAAATATTTAACAACTGACCAATGTTTGAGTGGGTAAAATTGCCTTCTTCAATTCATGCACTGCCATGCCTTTCCTATTGATGAGCTAAGCAAAAATCTAAGTGTTCCTCTCACCTGTCCTTCCAAGGTTACTGAGAATGGGGCATCTGCTCAGGTGAAGAATCAATTCACTGACACACAGATGGCTAGATGTCATTTCACTAAAAGAAAAAAATGTTCTGAAGGTGTTTGCAACAAACCAAATAAATAGCCCATTGACCACAGCCATGAAGGCTGCAATTTCCTCTAAGTCAGAAAGAAAGTCAGTAACAGAATCAGATCTAGAACTCTTGTCTTCTGAAGACCCATGTTGTGGACCCTGGCCTTCTCCTATTCATTCCTTTGCAACCTATGAGTCAACATTGCAGTGGTTAGCTGACCCTTGTTCCTGGAATCACTCATTGCTATTGCACCTGGCATTAGGACTCAGTAATACACTAAACTTTAATTTCTGGAACCATTACCATGTGATCATGACATCACAGAAGCCCAGCAGTTCCGTCTGCTGATCTTTTGAACAAAGCCACAGAGTGACAGTGGGGAAGATCTGGGAAAATGCCCTGCCCAAGTGAGATCCAAGTAGCGTTTATTCTTTCATCCTTTGTGACCTTCTTCCTTGGACTCCTCATCTTACTCATTTTCAGACTAATCTGGAGAACCATTAAAAAATGGCAAAACATCAAGGGAACAGGAATTCTCTTGGTCAGTTTCCTTATTTTGGATCCCACTTGTGAAGACTGAGACAGGTTTGACAAGTGATTGGGTTTAGAAAACAATTTAAGCTCTACTCAGTTTTCATGAGCTAACAGAACCAGTTCTAATCTAGTGCCTTAGAAAGGGGTGGATCCTCCCCCAGGGGTGGGAAACAGGACCCCAGGATGCCATTCCAAAGGCCACAGGTACAGACCTGCGCCTCCTCTCCCACCACTCAGAGAAGCAGTGTCTGGTGTGGCTGATGATGAATGGTACCTCTGGAAACAGAGGGTCACTATTCTGAAAAAAGAAAAAATGTCCACAAACATTGTATCTATGCCTCTATTTTGAATTTTAAAATGATAGTTGTTCTTGGTACTATAAGGCAGGCAAAAACCACCATCAGGTCAACCTTACTTTCATAAATCATGCATGAAGGATGCATATGTACTTAACACATGTACGCTGTCTTTTATATATCATGTTAATACAACATACCTAGTTGTACATACATTCATATAGAAACCCATGCATACATGCACATGCTATCCAGCCACAAATTCAGAGACACTTTTCACAACCAAACAAGCTTTGCAAGAGTGGGTGCTGTTGAGTAACAGCTGGCAAATGATGATGATGAGAATAATGGTATCTTATTCAGATAAGATTTTCCATAAGAGCTTGAAATAAAACTCTCAAATCTTGTATAATGGCTGTTCTAATACCAGTGGCCGAAGGCAAAGAGCTTTATCATGCCCTGTGTGATTTGTTTCCAATTTTTATTTCTCAGACTTTGTTTTCCTGATATAGTAATTTTCATAACAGAACATGTTTCACTTGTGCATTGTAATCGATATTGAAAAGTTGCTTAAAACATTTCTATTAATGGTAAACTTTGACATAAAATAACAGAATTTGTAATAACTTGGTAACTTTTAAGGTTATTGGCAGTATAATAAAATGGAATTCAGGTTTCTACATTCAACATGTACCCAGTAGTACATCATAGATTTTGTTGCTAAATAAGTTCCCTCTATTCTTAATTATTTGTTAAGACTTTAAGCAATGGCATTAAAAACTGTGGAAAAGATTCTGAGGTACACTTACTCCTTAACAAGACTAATAGAGTACACAAATGAGTAATGGCCTTCTACCTTGTTTCTCTTTTTCCCAATGAACAACTGAATTGCTAGAATTTTTTAATCTCCTTGGACTTTTGCTCCAGAAAATGTGTCCTTTTTCCCCATTGTATGTATTTTTGTGTGGTTACGAAAATGCGAGAACCCATTTGTCTATAAACATTTGTTGTATTTTTCCTTTCTTTTGGATGTAATTCATGTCTACCCTTCTGTCCAGAGATGCCTTTTAATTTCTAATAGAAAGCGACTATTACAATGTTAAGAAGCAGGGTCCAAGCCACCAGAATACTCTACTTTTCTGGTTTGGGACATTGAGGAGAGAATTTGATATAAGCTGAGTGACTTTTCAGTAACTTGCTACATTCAATTAAATTGACAGTGCTGTATTTTTTCTCTAAGCCTTCGGGAAAGTGGCCTAATGCAAAAAATGTCACAACTATCAGAGTCATTTTAAAAATTATTTGGAGTAGTAGTTTTCTCCTTAAATGTGAATTTTTAAGATGTTTACTATATTCATAAGTATGATTTTATTATATCTTAGGGTCAAGTGGTTTTCCCACAGAAGGGTCCTCTAAGTTCATAATGAAATTCAAAGGAGCATTCCATATTAATGTTATATTGAACGTTTTTAAAATCAAGTCTCAGACAACATCTTAGGAATGCACATGCTGAGTCATAAGTGTTAGAGGACAAGTTATTGATCAAGATATGAATTCTATCAGATAGTTGTTTAATGAGACTTCTCTTCTACCATTCAGAAATTATGAGTAGAAAAATTAAGTCATTTTAAAACCCTGGCTCTGTATATAATGAGTTTTTCTAAAAGTCGGAGGGCCTAGGGCAGCATGGTGTGGTCAATCTTGCTCACTGTGTCTTTCTTGGTGGTAGCTTATCAACAGATATGGGGGCTAGTTCAGACTCCAGGAGTACCTCATCCCCTGCTTATGGGACAGTCATGTCATTTCTCTATACCCCCGTTTCCTTATCAGTACATCGTGGGTTTAATCACACTTTTGTTTACTTCATAGGATTACTATAAATTTTAAATATAAGTGAAGGCATTTTATAAATATGAGGAGGGATTACATCAGCAGGATGTGTCACCAGATAAGGAATTAAAAGTAACATAAAATTGCTGAAACAACTTCTTCCTCAAAAAAAAGAGCAGATACTTAAGTAAGCACTAAAAATCAATTTGCGATCTTTTTCCTTTGTCCATTTATCTTGATAGAAAAGGATAAGAGATGTTCCCAGAGCAGGAAGAAGTATGCTACTCCCAACCCTGATCACTACCATAATGTCAGTTTGAAGGGTCTAGGACTGAAAGCATGTGAAGAAGGCATGGAGAAAACTGCAGAATTCTAATTAAAAAGCTGTGCAAAAGGCCAGTAAAATGCAAACTCAGTGAAAAACATTTCATGATATGCTGAATAAGCGACTCTGGGGTTCTCTGGGTTGGACAAGGTGTAGTGATGTCTGGCTGATAACATAGCAGGAGGTTCCACCAACACACTTTGGGATCTTTTCTCTGGGATGCAGCTCACTCTCACTTCTTCTCTCTTGCTTATAGGAACTACTCTTGACAAAGAGCATCGGTAATAGACATTTGGAAAGTCTCCACTTCCAAGGAATATTTCGCAATCATATAGAAATGCTGCTCTCAGCACAGACCTTTGTGGGGCAAGTGTTGGTAAGTGCATTTTCGTTGTTAGCTCGCTAATGTACTTTAGCCATGAGTGTGATTATAGTCGGTATATGTAATTTTTATCACCTAGGTAAACATCTGGTGTTCCCTGGTGGCCTTATCTAAAATATCACCGCCATCCCACTGCTGTGTCCCTGTTTCTTCCCTATCCATTATCCTGCTTGTTTTTAATTTGAATATAATTACTTGGCATTATAGTTTTAATTGATCATTAGTGCATGTGCTAGAAGAAAAGCTTTATTAGGACAAAAATTGTGTTCATTTTGTTTTCCTTGTACATAGATGGATGTCTGGCATATAGTAGATGTGCCCCAAAAATGTGATGTTTAGTGGATCATCAGGCCTGAAAATATACAACTATTTTCCCCTCCTTTTATTCCATTAGTCTCTTCGTCATTTACAAACTAGTTTCTTTTGCCTCTCTATGATGATATTCATCATTTTACTACCTATTTTAATCTAGGTAACTTGCACATACTAAAACTCAATTCATGCACAATCTCATAGGGAAAAATCTTACCTTATCTTCATATTAGGCTAAGAGTCCATCTCTAAGCTTCTATAATATTCATTGCACAGTTATTAAAATTATCTGTGTATATTCCTGTCTCTTCCAGTGTACTGTGTGCTCCTTAAGAGAACAGACCAGACCAGGGAAATATTTATATCACATTGTCTGGAAATAGCAGATGCCCAATAAAGGAATAAATTGATCTGAAACATTAAAAAATAGAATCTAAATTTTGAGGGTATGCTGCCATCAGATGGTGATACGGTGGAAGTAGATGTATGTGAGCTAAACATTATCCTTTGCTTTTTTTGTAATTGGTGAAAACGTTGCTCTTTTCTGGTTAATGTTGTTTAATTAAGGTAAAATTACTTTTTAAAATGTATTTGGAAATATATACAATTCTTGATAAAATCTACAGGGAATGTTGAATCATCTGGGAATGTACCTGTCCTTTTTACTTTCTTCTGGTTTTGGTCCCTTTTCTGAAATACCTGTCAGTATCACTTGTTAGAGAAGAATTTAGTGATTCTTTTTAATTAGATCAGGGGTTCCTTGGCTAGGATCTCTTCAAATGTTCAAATCATGTGTGACTGTATGAGGATAACATTGGGAATAACATATTAAAGGTCTCTAGGGTGAGGGAGAAGAGAACTTGCACCATCCACCGTATGAGCACTGCATATGGGGAGTGGGTGAAGAAGGAATGACCACTGATTACACAACAATAAAAATTACTTCTTTAGTAATGGAAGAACTGTTGGTTTGTTTTGTTTTGTTTTTTTCAATCTGTTACAGCTGATGATTAAGTAGTTGGAACAACAGGAGGCACAGAGTAAAGGTTAGATTAGAATAAACACTCTAATATTGAAAGGCACTTCTCAGTAGGGGGTCCCTATTTTATGAATAGGGTGTTGAATAGGGTCAAATATTTTATGAAAGGCTGAGATGAGGAAAAAAAGGCTTGTACATTTCCTTTCCATCCATCCGTCCTTCCTTTCTTTGTAATTCCCTTACTTCTTTCAACAGATACTGTTTGCCAACTACATGCAAGGCCGATATTCTACACATGGTGAAAATGCAGGCAAGAGTCTTAAGTCTTAGAGACTTAGATTCTAAGGAGGGTAGAGGTGACAAATACGAATATAAATAAGTAAGACAAATTCATATGGTTATCTATTCTATCAGGGACTTATGAGTGACGTGTTCGAGAGTTTTGGTGGGAAAGGAGTTAGATCACATGAGATAGAATGATCAGAGAAGAAATCTCTAAAAAGCTAAGATTTGAGCTAAGACATGAAGAACCAAAAGTATAAAGCCACTAAAGAGTGGAGGAAACAAGGTTACTGACAGAGAGAACAGACTTGTGGAGGTAAAGAGCTCAGCTTATTCCAAGTACCACAGTGAGACTTCTATGCTAGAGGTTCCGGAGGGCAGGGCAGAATGAGGTCTGAGAAGAGACAGAAGAATCACGGATGCTTTGCACTTCATACAATGGAATAATTTTACTCTAATGCAAAGGGAAGTCATTGAGGGCTTTTTGAGCATGGGGTTGACATAGTCTAATTATGTTTTAAAAATTCAAGAGGCACTAAAGTTTTAAAATAAAGGAACTGTCAAAAGTATACCAGGCAAGTGACAACAGAAATTGGGAGCACATTTTAATATCAGGTAAGTTTGAATTCTGGGAAAAAAAAAAAAAAAAAAAAAAAAAAAACAATAAATGAAGCCAAACAACCTGTATTGGTTTCCTAGGGTCACTGTAACAAAGTACCATACACCAACAGAAAACAACAGAAAATTTTTGTCTTGTGGTTCTGGTGGCTAGAAGTCTAAAGTCAAGGCTTGGCTCCTTATGAGGGTTGTGAGAGCCAAGTGGTTCCATGCCTCTCCCCTAGTTTCTGCTAGTTGGTTAGCAATCTTTGGTGTGCGTTTGCTCAAACATGATTCCAGATCTTTGCCTTCATTTTCACATGGCATTCACACAATGTCTCCTCTGCTTATGTATACATCCAAATTTTCCTTTCCCAAGGATAATAGTCATACTGAATTAGAGCCCATACTCATGACCTTATCTTAACTTGAATATAACTGCAAAGACCCTATTTCCAAACAAGGTCACTTTTTGCAGTACCGAGGGCTAAGATTTCAACACATCTTTTTGGAGGGGACACAATTCAACACACAATATTTGTAATGGTAAATGTAACAAACCTCAACCAAAATATAACAACATGAATATCACCAAAAATACCAAATACCAAGTATCATCAAAAAAATACCTACACCAAAAATATAACTTCAAGATAATAAATAAAAATTGTAAGGTATAAACAGAAATCTTAAAAACATCAGTTGTAGGAGATTTTTAGTTCACCTATCATATAAGGACATAATAAATAGTAAAATGTTAAAAAACAAATTTCAGCCAAGTAAACTTGAAGATGTAATTGGCTTTATCAAGCAATTCATGAATCAGGTAACATTAGAAGGGTCCAACAAGCAGACACACACTCTGAGGAGTTGTAAAAAATGGGAAGATTTTATAGGAAGAATGGAACAAGGAAGCTTAACAAAAAAAAAAGAAAAATGTTTTCAGGCAAGATCACCTTCCCTAAGGGGATAGAGCAGATGGTCTTATTGTGCAGATTACCTCACTAGTGCTGGCCAGGAAATTCTAGCTTGATTGGTTCAAAACTGCATTCCCAAGAAAGGCTAAAACAACAATTAGGTTAGGTATTAAGTGTTTCATGGGGCTTAACATAAGCAACTCCATTTTGGACCTGTTTTTAATAATAACAAGCATAAGGAAGATCAAAGTAACTTAATTATTAAGAGAAAGCTGACTGAAATGATGAAACTCCATATACTGAAAACAGAAATTAAACTTACAAGTGTCTATGTATGGACTGTTTGTAAAAATTTAGCATATATTGGGCCACAAAAAAACAGTCTCAATTATGAAACTTACAAAGGATAGATAGATATTAACTGATTACAACATGATAATAAGAAAACAATAAACCCAGGGGGAAAAAAAAAAAGGAAAAACTGTTGGGTCCATGGTCAAAGGAGCGAGACTGATACAAAGCGAAGGTCAAGCAAAGCTTTATTTCGCGCCAAGCATCGAGAATCAAACTGACCCGCCAGGGCCATCTCTTGCAAAGAGGCGACCCCTCCCAGCCTCACAGACTAACTTTTATAGAGCAAAGGCCATGTGGTTGAGCCTGGCCACACACAGGTGGCCAGTTGAATTACAATTCACCCTATAGTAGCATTTGAACTAGCCTATCACTCTGGTCAGAATTGGTGCCCAAAAGGCAGGGCCCACATTCTTGGGTGGTTAGGGAGGTGCTTTCCTGATTGGATGTCTCCACCTGGCTTGACTCATCCTTGTATTCTGGGCTCTGTTACCTCCCCCTGACCTGACACGTCCTGGTATATGGGCTCTGTTATCAGGGGCTGGTCAGTCATATTTTACTGGTTTCCCAGACTTGTTTCCTCTGGGGGGGCAGGGTCAATCTAAGTTTACTGCATAAGCAACAAAATGGCTCGCTCTAGCTAAGTGGGCCCTTACAAAACAAAGACCTTACAGCTACAAATCGTACCATTTCCCTTTCTCAAAAGACCCTTCACTCAGAAAAATCAAAACACTTGAAATATCTTTAAAAAACAATGATAATGAAAACACCACATACCCCTTGCAGAGTACAAGATGGAAGTGGTTCTGAGGTAAATGCCTAACAATAAAAATGTATTTTGATAAATGAAAACAATTACATGAATTATCAATCTCAAAAAAATTTAAAAAACACATTAAATCTACACAGAATATAAAGAGTCAGAAATTAATGAGTAAAAGAAAGCTGATTATTTAAAACAATAACATACGGAAATCAATAGCTGCCTAAACAAGGGAAAAAGTAAAAGCACAAATATATAAGAAATAAGACATTAAAATGAGGATACAAATAAAAAGCAAATTGAAAGGTATATAAGCAATTCAAACTTGAAAACTGAATGACTCCTTAGGACAATCAAAATTACCAAAACTGATCAAAAAAGAAAGAAACTTAAACAGACAAATATCTGGAAGAAATATAGATGTTGTCAAAGACCTGTATCACCACCACCACAATCATCCCTCCTCCCCCACCATCTGTGGGAAACCTAGATGACTTCAAGGTCTAGTCAACCAAATAAAGATGTGGATATCCCTAATGTTAATTAAACAGGGCATGGAAAAGAAAGAAAACATTCAATTTTCTTTTTCAGTGAAGGTGCAGTACCTATATCAAACCTCCCAAATAGAGCAAGTAAAACAAAAAAATCTACAGACTAACATCCTTAATGCTTTGGGGGAGGATACACAGCCAATCACCCAATGAAAGCAGAACTAAAGGACAGAAGAGGAAAAAGGGAGGAAGGTGAAAAGAGGAAAAGAATGGCAAAGAAAAAGGAAAATTCCAATAGTCAAGGGAAAAATACATTATTTTTCAAAACAGGATAACTTCCAGAGATCCCTCTATGGATTAAAACATGGCAAAATATTAATCAACTTTGTAGCATCTGTGGGCTTGTTGTTTTTGTCATCACAAGTTATGTTATGACTATCTTTGGGAGATTTTGTTTTGCATTAGTTCCAAATGTAGTCCTATTCTTAATCTTTGCTTTTTCCCAGGGCACACAGGTTGTAGTTAATTGAGTAATTAACAATGCTTCTCTGTTTCTTTGAATTATATTTATTAAAGATAAGCCGTATCTATTTTTGGCATCATTCTAGGCACCATTTTAAGTCCACATTCTGTTTTCCCATCTTCCCTTGCTTCTATTTTCTCAGATAATCCAGCACTTCACATGTCTTCGTATTCTGTTTTAACTCCTTTCCACAAATGTGTAATCTTTTCTGTGAATGTGTAATCCTTTCTGTAAATTTGTAAATAAGCCCTTGGTTAGAGCAACAGTTGTCAATCTTAATAGACAGAACAACTAAATGAGCAAAGGAAGCATCACAGTTTGTTTGGAAATGAAACATAAATATTTCAAAAATAATGCTGGAAAAATTGACTAAAGAAAAATTTATTTCACTGGATTTTCCTCATTTTCATAATTCAGTGATACTTCCTAGGAGAAAAACATAAAAACCAGTCCTTTCATACTTTACATCCATTGTTTATGCAAAAAAAAATTAAAAACCTTTTCTACCACCTTGAGATGAGTTGTATTTTTATGTTTTACTTTCCATTTTCTTTCTTTATTTTGTATTTTATATTTAATATACCATCAAGCATCAGGGGCTTATTTTGTATGAGACTATGTCTTAGACATCTTTATCATATGAATAAAGACAAAACTAACAAGATACTAGACAATATTCACACCGATTCTTTGTACATGGTGACATTTTCCCTTTTATGCACTTGGCACAATATTCAAAAAATTATCAAAGGGTACACAGTAAAAAATTAATTTCTCTTTACCTCTATCTCCATCCACTGCTATGAGCTTCTTTCTTCAAACCTCATGATTCTCAGCAACATTCTCAGATACATTTTCTTCAGGTCTTTAGGTGACTTAAGACAACTCTTCTCCCCCATAAGTTGTATCTATAAAATTTAAATTTTGAAATAATAAAAATTATTTCTTGTGGCAGTTCTTTGTGGAGACTAGTAAAGTGAGTGGTTAATGCAGCCAGTGAAGGCAAAATTAGATCCGAATTCAGTTTAACTGATCTCTTGTGTCTTCCAAATTGGAATATCCTGGGAAAGTGGGGTAGGGGTATTCTAACAGATTTTCAAAGGGCCGGCTTTGTTCTGTATCAGTTCTCCAGGTTTCATGGGTGTGATTTCCCAAAATGGATTTACCTGAGGATTTCTCACACCAGTTCTCTCCCATCACCCTTTTAAAACTCATTTTACAAAACAGGTGTATTATCATTACCTCTTTTTGAAAAGTGAAAAATCTGATGCACAGAGAAATAAAATACAAAAATTATAAAATGGGAATAAGAATTACTCATCTGTAGTTTATTTCAATAAATGAGTTAATGTATGAGAATTAACATAATTATTACATGAGTTACTAGTTATTAAGTAAATATACACATGTATGCCTAGCATATAATACATATATAGGTATAACTTATTAATATTTTTGTAAATAATAATATATATTTATTTTGTAAATTGCAAAAAGCAATTATAATTGATGCTCAAGTCGATCTCATTCTAGCAACAAGTTATATCCTTAATTAATTGAAAAAAATCTACCTCATTTGGATAAATTTCCTATAGTTTTACTTCTTGTGTTTGAAAATTATTAAAATTTGTAGTATAGTTATGTTGCTTTAACCAGATGTGTTAACAATTTAATGATCATTCAATCTAGAAAAAAATCTTTTTAAAATTTAGAGGCAGGTGTCAGAAAATTTAGATGTCTTTTAGTTTCTTGCACCTATCTTGAGATTACAAACCTGTTCTCCTAGGTGTTTCTTACATGGGTTAAGAAGTAATTACTGAATCAACATGCTAATAAATCAACATGTTAATACCTTATAAGCATGATGATCATAAGGTCAGGTTTTTGTCAGTTGTCTGGTCTGTTAATAAGTAACTTTCATTCTTAGAAGGTTATGTATTTGCACAATAAATAATATAGACTCCTTAGTTTTAAATGAAAAGATTTGTTTTTTGAAGCCAGAGGTAATTTTCCAAGGAAACGGAGCCACTAGCAGGAATGCAATTTTGAAGGTCTCCGTTGACAGCTCTATAGACTAAACTCTAACTTTGGTTAGAAAGAACACTTTTCTTTTCTCTCTACACCTAATTCACACCATTCCTCTCTCATGATGGGCCATGTCCCTCTCTCGGATTCATTTAGCCTTGCTGGAGAGTTCTATATTTCATGAGTTTCAATGACATATACATATGTACATATAATTAATATCTTCCTTATCCTTCTTAATGTCAATATCCCATTTTCCCCCATTTATTTTGTTTAATTTCATTCCCTCCCTCTGGTCAGTTTTAATGAATGACGATACTATGTGACATGCTACCCCATCAGATCAGGGTGAGAATTTTTGAATAAACTTTTTCTGATCCAAAGCCTGCTTCTTTTCCTATCATCCAAAAGTCTACCCGAAGCTTGGGAAAGACTGACTGGATGGACCCTGAGTTTATTGAGAGATATCCCCACATCGACATGTTTCCCCTTTGACAGAAGATGAGGCAGGGAGAGCAAGTTCAAGCCACCAAAGGTTTAATAAGGAATAAACATGCTGCTCTACCTTGGGAAGCTTGCCTTTAAAGGAACAACCTTACCTCACACGTTAAGTTTCAAGGTGGCAGCGGCTCACGTTGTTTCTCATGGCAGAGGGCCTGGGGCCTCTACTGTCCCTCTACCTGCAGTGGCGACGGGCCAGGGCGGGGCGGCCTCAGCCATCTTGGGTTCCTCAAGCTTCCTCTTCATCACCTGGCGCGGTCGTGGAGAGCCTCGAGCAGCTGGTGCGATGGCCCCACCCCCCGCTGGGGCCGCTTCTCCCAGTAAGCCCGGTGAGAAAGCGGCCACATGGGTCAGATGGTGACACAGCGACCTGGTAGAAAGAGCCAGCCCCGAGGATGGGTACGAGCCCCCGCAGGCTCTGGGATTTCTAGGGCCTGGTGGAAGGCGGTCCATGAGTTGTGGTCGATGGTTCGCTGTCCAGCTGCAAAAGCAGGGCAGCACTGCTTAATCTGCACCCTTTGCACAGCTTCCCGTGTCTCTGTCCTGAGGGTTCTGGCAGTATTTTGTTTCCCCGTGTTCGTCAATTCACTACTGGTCACTAGGTCTCAGAGCACAGAATTTATTTTCCCTGCTGGGCCAGTTTGATGATCGGAGTCTTCCTGAGCTGTCATACTTCCTCTTCGGTCAGCAGTAATACTCCTTATCTATCCGGGGATCCCTGTATTCCTCTACGCAGCGGCCTGCACCTCCCCTGGCTTACTTAGCCTAGAAGCCGCAGGACAGCACTGCGCATGCCTGGCCCCGTGGTCCCACCACGCTTGCGCAGCCCTTCCCTCGATCCATGCTCTGTGCTGGCCTAATTTTTCCAGTTGGAGTGGAATTTGTTTTACAAAAATGTTTCCTCCGAGTACTTCTTTGGTCATATCTCATAAGCTTTTGCAAGTATTGTTATTTTTATGAGTGCTTAATTCATCTTGTTTGAAATTTTAATTTTGATTTCTTGTTTGATTCATGATCTATTTAGAGGATTGCCATAGGCTTTTGTTTCTTTGGGATAGAGTGGCCATCTTTTCTACTTTGGTAAAATTTATGGTCCAAGAATATCATTATCTTTATGACTTCTGGTTTATGAAATTTATGGGAAGATTCATTGTCGCCCAGTGCATGTTCAATTTTATTGCTCCATTGACTTTTGAAAGAATATTTATTGTTTGATATATAAGCATTTTTAATTATGTGTATTTTCCGTATCCTTAATTATTTGCTGATTGAAAGGGACACGTCAAAAGTTTTCATTTTCATTTCATTTTCATTTTGTAGTTTTATCAAATATCTTGCCTTTCTGACACATTTTAAATTATATATTTTAGATAATATCAACTACTGCACAAAGTTACCTATTGAATCTTACTGTTTGTGCTTTTTATCTATACGAAATATTATTTTCTCAGTGGATTTTTGGGTTTTTTTGCTTAAGTAGTTTTGAATACAATATTATTAGCATGTAACTTTGCTTTCCTTTTATTCATACATGATTGGAATATCTTTGCCCAGCTATATGTCAATCTTTTTGTCTAATTTCCTGTTAAGTGTGTCTCTTATAAATACCATGGAACTGGATTTCTGTTCTCTTATTGATTTAAGAATACATTTTATTTGTTAATTTACCAGGGGAATTTGATTATTCTCCTTTATGGTGATTTGTTTTATTGGTTCTCATAATACCTAGAGATTGAGTTTGCTGCATAATAGAATATCTAAATATAAGTGGCTTAAAAAGCAAATGGGAGGTAAGTTAGTAAAGAAAAGGAAAATAGATGTTAGGCAGCTAAGAGCTCTGTCACAGTCTTAGTTCCTTGTCTTACTGGAGAGACCAGAATTACGTGGTGACTGTGAATTTTGAGAGACACGGACTCAAACACTGGCTCCTCCACTTCCTACTGTGTAATCTTGGACAAATTAATTTTTCTAAATTGGATTTCATTCATACAATATGAATAACCTCCTTTAGAGTATTGTAGGGAGAATTATATGATAATACATGTAAACCATTCAGGGTAAACAAAGTATTAACCATTGGCTGATATTTTCATTTGTTAATTTTTATTACTTTTATTTATTTTCTTACATATTTTGACTTGTAGAATTCCATTTTTAATAGAATATCATAGACATACTAGGCAAGCCAAGTTCAGAAACAAATTTCCCATTCTATATATCCTCTATATATCTCTGCATGTTTTATATCTATATTTTTTAAAAAAAGATCTTTGTCATGCTTTCCACCCTCTTATTTTTCTTATACTCCCCCATGTAAATGACATTTTCTGTTGTCTGCTAATGTTCATAAATGAAGGTTTAGAATACCTTGTTTACTCTGTTGGCTGCTCTTCATGTTTATTGATACATACATAACTATCCACCAACTAAATGGGCAGTTTTAAGCCCCACTGTGGAAATCTATCCCAATTTACTGGGTGTTTTTCTACACAGAACACACATGGGATACTGTATGGCCAGCAACTCCACAGACAAGGCTTTCTCTGAACCGGGTCTCATGTTTTTCATTTCTCTCTGACTGCTTTCCCAAGTGCTTCTGGGAAAAGTAGTGTTGTTGCTGCTAGCCAAGAGGTCCCCCATCAGCCATGGGGTGGCGACAGTTTTCCCCCAGGCCTGTCTGGCTTTGTGACTTCATCTTCAGTGTATGAGCTCAGATTGGGGGGCTTTCTACCCCCTGTCCACTCCCAGACAGTCATTGCTTCCAGGTTTTGCCTCCCCAACCCGAGAGAAATTTACGTGTCCTCTTGGAATTTCCTCCAATTTTTGCAGTGTGCAGCGTTCATAAGCTGCTAGCTCCCAATGCCTGTTTTTGATTGGGTTTCTCTTTCTTCCAGAGTCCTATCTAGAAAGAAGTCCATGTTAAAAAGGTTACTGCCTCTGTTCTTAGGATTTTTATGGTTTCCAGTCTCACATTTAGGTCTTTAATCTATTTTGAATTTATTTTTTTGTATGGTGTAAGAAAGAGGTCCAATTTCATTCTTTTGCATGTTGCTGTCCAGTTTTCCGAATATCATTTTGATGAAGTTTTAGAATATAGGTGAGGTTCAGTTGGGTGAAGTCCCCAGCCAATGACCAAGAAAGAATTCCTGAGACATCTTTGGAACAAAATGGTTGTTTATTAAGGCATGGGGACAGGACCATTGGGCAGGAAGAGCTGCTGCCTTGGGGTTGTGAGGGGTGGCAGGTTATGTACCATGGGGGTGGGGGAAGTAAGGAAAAGGGAGGTTTCAATAGAACTTGCATATGCTAAAGAGGATCTACAAAATACCAGATACCAGAGGCCTTGCCATAGCCAAGGTTGTTTTGCCCTCTAGCAAGGTATTAACATTAAGATGGGTGGGAGATTCCTAAAGAATGTCACATATGTCCCACCCAGGAGTGGGGGTGGGGGAAGGTTGGGGAGGTTGGAGGGTGTCAGCTTTGTCCTGCTTTGTTGAAGAAGGAAATTAATTTACTATATAGTTGTGGGTTCATTTCTGGGTTTTCTGTTCTGTTCCATTGATCTAAGTGTCTCTTTTTGTGCCACTACCATACTTTTTGATTACTACAGCTTTGTAATACAACTTGAAGTCCCGAATTGTGATGCCTCCAAGTTGGCTTTTCTTTTTCAAGTTTGCTTTGGCAGTCTGAATCTTTTGTGGTTCCATACAAAGTTTAGGATTGTTTATTCTATGTCTGTGAAAAATGCTGTTGGTGTTTTGATAGGGATTGCTTTAAATGTGTAGATTGTTTTGGTAGTATAGACATTTAACAATATTTGTTTTTCCAATCCTTGGACATGGAATGTTTTTTCATTTCTTTGTGTCATCATCAATTTCTTTTGTCAGTATTTTATAGTTTTTAGAGTACTGGTCTTTTACCTCTCTGGTTAGGTTTATTCCTAGATATCTCATTGTTTGTTTGTTTTTTTGTGAAATTGTAGATGGGATTGATTCCTTAATTTCTCTTTTCACTGCTTCATTATTGGTGTATAGAAATGGAACAGATTTTTGTGCACTGGTTTTGTATTCTGTGACTTTACTGTATTCGTTTAACAGTTCTAGGAGATTTTGAATGATGTTGTTTGGGTTTTTTATATAGAGTATCATGTCATCTGCAAATAGTGAAAATTTTACTTCTTCCATGCTGATCCAGATGCCTTTTATTTATTTTTGTGTCTGATTGCTGTGGCTAGCACTTCTAGTACTACATTAAATCACAGTGGTGAGACTGGACATTCCTGTCTTGTTCCCAGCCATAGAGGAAAAGTGCTGTTTTTCACTCCTGAGGATGATATTAGCTGTGGGTTTTTCATATATGATCTTTATTATGTTGAGATATGTTCCTTCTAAACCTACTTTGTTAGGGGTTTTTATCATAAATGGATGTTTTACTTTGTCAAATGCTTTTTTTGCATCTACTGAAATAATCATATCATTCTTATCCTTTCTTTTATTAATGTGGTATATCATGTTGAGTGACTTTGAATATTGAACCACTTGATTGTGGTGAATGATTTAAAGACCTTACAAAACTCAACACCTGAAAAATTAATAATCCAATTAACAAATGGGTAGAAGACATTAATTTTTTCAAAGAAGATATACGGCTGACCAATAGACCCATGAAAAGATGCCCAACATCACCCATCATCAGGGAAATACAAATCAAAACAACAATGAAATAATCACCTCACAACTGTCAGACCTGCTAAAATCAACAACACAAGAAACAACAGGTCCTGGCAAGGATGTGGAGAAAGGGGAACATTTTTGCACTGTTGGTGGGAATGCAAACTAGTGCAGCCACTCTAGAAAACAGTATGGAGGTTCCTCAGAAAATTAAAAATAGAGCTACACTATGATCCAACAATTGCACTGCTCGGTATTTAAAAAAAAAAAAAAGAAAGAAAAGAAAAAATATATCTATATATATATGTGTGCACACACATACACACTAATTCAAGGAGATACATGCACTCCATTGTTTAAGCAACATTATCTATAATAGTCAAATTATAGAAATAGAAATAGTCCAAGTGCCCATCAGCTGATGAACAGATAAAGAAGAGGTAGTATATATTTACCTGGCCATAAAAAAGGATGAAATCTTGCCATTTTACAATGAAATGGATGAAACTAGAGGGCATTATGCTAAGTGAAATAAATGAGTCAGAGAAAGACAAAATACCATATGATTTCATGCGTATGTGGAATTTTAAGAACAAAACAAGTGAGCAAAGGGGGAAGAAAGGGAAGGAGGCAAACCAAGAAACAGATTCTTAACTATAAAGAACAAACTGATGGTTATCAGGGGGAGATAGGTGGGGGGAGTGGATGAAATAGGTGATGGGGATTAAGGAGTGCCCTCATGATGAGCACTGAGTGATGTATGAAAGTGTTGAGTCACTATATTGCACATCTGAAATCAATGTTACATTGTATGTTAACTAACTGGATTTAAATAAAAATGTTAAAAAAAAACTAAGTGAAGTTGGAAATAGAAGAGGATTTTTAGAACAAGTTCTGTTATGGCAGAGATGTGGGAGTGCTTTTGTCTCATGTCAAGCCTAAGGAAAGGAGCTTGAGAGGTTCCACTCAGAATTTTCAGTTTGCATCTTTTGGAACACTGAGGACACAGAGGACTGACATCTGGCTCATTTGTGATAAGGGGCCGTTGAGCTAGTTCCTCTAGGCAGAAATTGTCACACTGAAGATAATCTGTCCTTCCACTGTTTGTTGAGGCAAAGAATGCTAGACTTGTTCCCGGAGCCAGATTTGGGTCACATGTAAGAGTCTTCTCTTATCTGCTCAAGTAGGCATCTGGAGGGGTACAGGTCCCAGCAGAATAAAGGCATGTGAGGTGTACTGAGAAAAAAGTTGTGAGCAACCATTTCGAGAACATGTTTCCACCCAATTCAAGGGAACTGCAAATGGGACCCTTAGTGATTAAGTATTATCCCTACTGCAGTCCTTCTTCCTGCTCCTCTTGCATTTCTGATCCCCTTTACCTTGCTTAACTTTATTTTCCTAGCATATAACTGCTAACATATCATGCAAGCTACATATCAGTTGTCTTTATTTATTGCCTAGAAGGTAAGATCCGTAAAGGACTGATAGATCCCCATCACCAGAATAATTTTTGGGTCATGATACTAAAAAAAATGCTCATTAAATTTGAATATGAATTGAATTGATATCCAAAGAGCAATGAAACAGCCCATACAAATGACAAAAGACGGTAAGATCCATAAAGGACTGATAGATCCCCATCACCAGAATAATTTTTGGGTCATGGTACTAAAAAAATGCTCGTTCAATTTGAATATGAATTGAATTGATATCCAAAGAGCAATGAAATAGCCCATACAAATGAACATTAAACACCTCCCATTCCCAGAACTCCAGGGTGAGAGCCTACCAATCGAACAGCAGTCAAGTCCAGCATTTCCTCTTCTGACCTCCCTCTTCTGTTTACTCTCTGACACTGGCCTACAATTCTAGAGCAGCCAGAGGTAGGCTAGTTAGTGGGCAACGAGAAGTAAAAACTCAGAGAGGGTTAATAGAGAGGAAATCAACCCTTTTTCCCAGTATAGGTAACCTGCCCAAGGAACACCTGAGGTAGAAGGAAGTAAAGCTTTAATTATAACAAAATTTTTATTTTTATTTTATTTTATTTTTATTAATTGTAACAAAAGTTTTATTATTAGTATTACCAATGCTACACTGGACTGAACATAGAAAAACAAATGGCTCAGAAACTAAGAATGACTGGAGGAATGTTAATGTACCTTAAGTTGATCTGAAAAGTCATAGAGGCTGCAAAATGTTTCATCCAAATGCCTTGATGGTTTTGAAGGGGTAAATTTCTGATTACATTCTGCCAGCTCTGCTTCTTTGACAAACAAAGCACATTTCTGTGTTAAATGCACTCATTTTCTTTTTCTTACTTACAGCACATTCCCTCTTGTCAAAATCCTGACTATCCTTTAAATGGACATGTTGGGACTGTTTCTTCTTCAGTATTACAGGCAATTCTCATCCAGAGCCAATATCCTATAGCCCTGATTTTTGCATGTAATAAAGTGTAACACATATTAAGCACTTCATAAATGTTTGATGAGTGAAGGAATGAATAGATGATAGGACTTCTTGAAATCAGAAGGCTTTATGAGCAGTATAAGGGACAAGCTGTTTATTCTTAAGTATGTGGGAATTAAAATTATGTAAGTAAAATGAGTGGGTGCTTGTCATTTACTGAATACCCAGGAAAGTTCCAATCAATTTTTCTTCAATGAGTGCATGCTAATGGAAATGAATGTGTGAAAAATGGCTACGTAGATATAGGTAAGGTTAAAAGAAAAAATACAATTTTTTTGGTTTGTTTATTCATCTCTATATCGAGAAAATTACTTGTACATCCATCCTTCTTTTCTTTTTCTTTGCAGGTGATCCTTGTATTTGTACTAAGCATTGGGTCTCTTATAATCTATTTCATCAACTCTTCTGAGTGAGTAAAATCCCCAGTTACCCTTGTCTGCTATGTCAGTAGGGTGCCAGCTAATTTGGTATTTTATGTCAGGAATAATGCTTACCATGCTTTTAGATATACACACACACAAACTCATAAAAAAATAAAAAACAGTAAGTGTTCCCCGCCACCAAGAAGCATTACACCCAATTCCACAAAAAAAAATATACAAGTTTCCCCTGTATCCTATGACCATGAATTGCTAGGGGCTGGGGTACTGGACACAGGTCTATTCTAGAATCTCTGAGACTGGAAGCCTCCAGCTGTGGTCTCCATCCTTGGACCCTTGGTCTCCATTTAGGAGGGTGTTCTATGCCTTTGGAGTCCCTATGTGTTAAAACAGAAGTTCTGCAGTTGTTTCAGGGTTTCTCATAGGCTTCTTTGGATGGTTTTGAGAAAGGCAAATGCTACACCTAACCTGGGTTAAAGGTGCATGTTATTGTCTTCTCTTCTCTAATGCCAATCTCTTCTCTATGCCCAAGTTAGAATGGTTTCTTGGACACAACCCAATCTAATCTGAACTCCACACTGATCATCTGGGAATTACATTTGATTTCCAGCTAAAGTAAAATTAGGATTACAGGGCCACTGAAGTAGGGCAATTTTAGAAAGCCTAGGGAAACAAGCAGCATTTGTTTTGTGGACTCTGTACTGATTTTAGGAAATTTTCCCTAAATTTGGGTTCAGATCAATCCATTTGACTTAGAGTAGCTCTGTACCAGAAAGGTACAGAAGCCAGAATGTCCTGGCTGTATAGATGGTTTTGCTAAACCAAGAAGAGCCACATAATCTTTACACCTTTGAATCCTCATTGATAAAGCAGAAATAGAACCAGTAAGCTCTATGAAAGGAAGAACAGGTAATTGTCCTGTTATTTTCAGCTTTGTGTGCAGTCTGTGATTTTGCTTGTGCATATCTCTCTTCCCAAGAGAAAAGTAATTTCCTTATGATGTGAATTTAAGTGTCTTGGATTAACCATTCATCGTGAATAAATAGAACATTGACTACACTTTCTCTTCATTTGGTCTTTTGTATAGTCAGAACTTTAAAAATGTCCATCTTTATACATTACTCTTGTTTCTTTTTCAGCCCTGTTGGAAGCTGTTCTTCATATGAAGACAAAACCATCCCTATTGATTTGACTTTCAATGTGTTCTTTAGTTTCTATTTTGGGTTGAGAGTAAGTATCTATAGAAAGTGGGAATAAACAGATGAACACAACAGGTGCAACCCAAAGAGGTCTGTATGTGCCTTAGTTGTACAATCTGCCTATGTTTTCAGGCTCTAAAACAAGAGGGTCTGTGCCCTAAATTGTCCAATGTATAAAGAGGCATGAAAACTCTCTCTTGCACCTGAAACTGTATCTAGGCCAAAAATCGCAATGCAAATGAAAATAATTACTTTTTAAATATCACCATCCTGTCACACTGTCCTCCTTATTGGCTTCCCACCTACCACTGAGAAAGCTTTACTAATAACCACAAGCTAGCAAACGTGAGTAATAGCCTCTAAAGACATCATTGGTTCCACTGATGCCACTGATGGCATATGTGCCATATAACTGTATGAAATACTTTCATATCTTTGTTTCAATTTTTGTTATACATTTATTAAATAGTTCTCTCATTCTGAAGGCATTTATTGAGGATCCATCCTAGAACTAGATTTCATTGTATTTATCCATCCCATGTTTATGGGAGACTGTGTGTGTGTGTGTGTGTGTGTGTGTTTATGACCTTCCTTCAAAACTCTGACCACACTGACCATCAAAATCTTTTTATAGTAATCTCCCTCTGGAACTGCTTACTTTCTTAATCTAAATAGGGAAGCTCAGACACAGAGTTTGGCCAGTCAAGCTTCTAGGTAGTTGTACTTTTACCATTGAAGGCCATCCTAAATCTTCATTGCTCACAAATAGGAGGCTTTATCAATGCAATTATAGAAATCAGAAAGTTCTAGGAGCAGCAAGAAGGTCAAAGTGTTTATTCTGAAGTGTGAGAGTTAAGATCTGGTGAGTAAAATGGATTCATGTTCATTTATTGAACACCCACTAAAGGTACGGTCCTTAACGTCTATATGAATATATGTATTTATCTATACTAACACATTCATCTGTATAGCTATCTAAGAGTGTGTGTGTGTGTGTGTGTGTGTGTGTCTGCTTATAATAGAATGAGATCAAAGCTTCAGTGGGTGAGTGAAATGTAGCTGAATGCAGCCACTCTTAGGTTCATTTTAAAATTCTTGAGGGTAACAGAATTTGGAGTCTTTTGTTTCTATTTCATAGTTTGTGGCAGCTGATGATAAGATCAAGTTCTGGTTGGAGATGAATTCAATTGTGGACATCTTTACTGTTCCACCAACCTTTATTTCTTATTATTTGAAGAGTAACTGGCTAGGTAAGTGTGTTGTGGGAATCAGGATCAATCTCTCAAAAAAAAAAAAATCTTTTAAATGCTATTTAAAATTTTTCTCGTCATGATTAGATGGTTTTGTAATGTATTTTCAGCACTTTTTTTAACCTCAGTGCCTGGTGGTGTACCTGATGCAGAGTAAGTGACAGTATTTGTTTATTGTTTACTGTTTACTGACTGGCTCATCCACAACCCAAGAGGTGAGGCCCAGACATCCCATCCTCCTGCAGCACCTTTATGACGCTGGAATCCTACAGGGACTGGAAGACATGAAAAGCCTCCCTGGATCTTTAAAAACTCTAAATCCTCCTATCCGGATAGGCTGTGACATGTTAGACATTTACCTAATTATTTTGTCTTCAATGTGGATGTAGGGACAGCGTGTGAGAATTAGATGGCTTTTATCAGATTTTATGGAATTTGTACTATTATCTATTACCTGTCAAATATTCTTTGCCATCCCAGTTCTCAAATTATGTAAAGTAAAACATCATGTGAAAAGTGAGAAGCAGATTGTAGAGATTCTATAGTGAGGCGTTTAAGTGGTTTATGAGTCATGGAGTAGACGTCTGTTCTAAAGAGGAGTTCAATAGAGTTAAATGTTGAGTTGTGTTTATGATACGTGAGCCATGCTTCTGCAGGCATTATATTATTAGCTCAACAGCCCTATGAGGCGGGTACTTAAAATTCCCATTTTGCAGATGAGGAACTAGAAAAGTTAAGGGAACTGCTTTAGATTATACCAGCTGTTTAGTGTCAGGGCCAGAATTTGAGGTAGAGGTCATGCTTCTAAACCTGTGGTGTCTTACATTGTATTTGAGCATCTCTAGGAGAAGAAGAGTATAAATAGTCCCAATTGTGTTATAACACAGAATTCTCCCTGAAGTGACCCTCTCCTTTCGGCAGACTTCTCCTTTTGATTGCTTTGTAGGTTTACGGTTCTTAAGAGCTTTGCGACTGCTAGAACTTCCTCAAATCCTGCAAATTCTCAGAGCCATCAGAACCAGGTAAATGCTAGCCCTGCCTTAAATCCTGCTTACTTGCTGGTTTGGATTAGGAAATTAAAATGTAAACTGAACCTTCAACTCATTTCCCATCAGAATTTCAGTGCAAATCCCATGAAATCCCTTAGCTCCCAAGACACTATCTATTCACTCACTCCCATTGTATTAATATCATATGGTGGCTGCTGAGAAGTTTGCCATCATTTGGAAGAGTTTGTTTTTTCTTTGTTTTGCAGAGCTACAATGTTTAAGTCCATTTACACTTGAATTCTGCCCCTCCCCTCAAAAGAGTTTTAAAATAATAGTAATTCACAGGCTTTGGTTCTACCTACTTGCTATCATGACTCACTTCTCTTCTGTCTAGGAATGTAAGACCAATTTCTCTGAGCATGAGGTACCCAGTAGCAGCCGTGAAATTGCTTACGAAAATAGAACCACCTAATTATCTTAAAAAAAAATAAAAAAGGTTCAAAGTTCCTTGAACAGCAAAACTTCTAAAGTTTTAAGCAGTTTGGTTTAATGTTACCTATTGAAAATCTTCATGCCTCTATGTTCTCCCTAGAAGCATCAAATTTTATAGGCCAGGTGGATTTCACTGCTAAGTGTTCATGCAGTCGGGACTAGGATGTTCTTGTATAACAGGTGGCCCTACCTGAAAATCATAGAGATCTCAGCTAAACTCTAGAGCTTTACTTTAGTAAATAGGAGCCTGTCTGATCACTTTCACTCAAAGATCCTGGTGTGAGCTTAGCAATATAAGACATTTCTGTGATTGACTCAAAATTCCATTTTACAAACCCATTCTTTGGATTCCTAGGATACTGTGCTTTGTACTGTTACTTTAGACAATGTAGAAATGTATCAAATGCATTTTATTATGATAAACATATTTTTAAAAGTAATATAATATCAGGCTAGTGAATGTCATAGCAATGTGTAAAGTTTTTGAACAGAGTGTGTGACTGGCTATGTTCAGAGCTGGGCATCTCAGACCCCTAATGTGTATATATATGAATCAAGCAGAGGATGCAGATCTATAATCAGGGGTGGAGTCTGGGATCTTGTATTTCTAATAATGCTCCCAGGTAAGTATACCATTGCTTCTGGCACAGAAGAGTAGCCATATTTTACGCACTAATGGGTATTTACCCTAAAGATACAAATGTGGTGATCCAAAGGGACATGTGCACCTGAATGTTTCTAGCAGCAGTGTCCACAATAACCAAACTATGGAAAGAACCTAATCTCCATCAACGGATGAATGGATAAAGGAGATGTGGTATATATATCTACAATGGAATACTATGCAGCCATCAAAAATCCTGCCATTTGCAATGATGTGGATAAAACTAGAGGGTATTATGCCAAGGGAAATAAGTCAATCAGAGAAAGACAAATATCATATGATCTCTCTGATATGAGGAGTTTGAGAGGCAGGGTCGGGGTACCTGGGGTGAAGGAATGGAAAAAAATGAAACAAAATGGGACCAGGGAGGGAGACAAAGCATAAGAGTTTCTTAACCTCAGGAAACAAACTGAGGGTTGCTGGGAGGTTGGGTGTAGGGATAGGGTGGCTGGGTTATGGACATTGGGGAGGGTATGTGCTATGGTGAGTGCTGTGAAATGTGTAAGGCTGATGATTCACAGAAATGTACCCCCGGGACAAATAATACATTATATATTTTAAAAAAAAAAAGAGTAACCAGAATTTAGAGAACAGGGTATTGTTTTCCTGGAACCAGTCAGAGCCTAACAGTTTTTTGTCTTTCTTCCTCTAGCAATGCAGTGAAGTTTTCCAAACTGTTATCTATAGTCCTTAGTACCTGGTTCACTGCTGCAGGATTCATTCACTTGGTAAGCATCTCATCAAACTCTCTAATCTTGCTGGTCAGCATGAATATCTTTTCTTTTAAAAATGCAGGCAAACATTCTGAACTCCTGTCTTGTTGTATAAGGTTTATCATTTTACTTTCCCTTTGTGGGTCTTCTACACCCCCATATTTTTCACAAATGCATGTTGCTTATACTCAAGGTGTCTGTGTTCCTTCTTTCAACCTTAAAACTTGCTCTCAGGGAAGGATCTAACAAGCTTACCCTTCAAAAGAATAGGCAACAGGTGAATTGTATTGCTATATCTTCATAGAGGTCTCAGCATTTTACAAAAGAATAAAAAGTCAAATGAAGGCAAGAGATTTTCACACTAATGAAGGTGGAGAGTTGTGGGAGAGGAATTGGTGAGTTGCAAAGGGGAGCTTTGGGGCTTTCTCAGTTCTCCTGAAATCAATCTGCATATATAGCTGCCTCTTTTGCCTGTAGGAAAGGCTCATTCTTATCTCACATAATCGACATTGTAATAAATAGATTTCAACCATAAGGAACAAACTCCTGGACTTTATTGCTTGAGGACAGTTGAGGAAAAGTCATTTAAAATGCAAAAATTGAAGTAGGATCCTAAAAGCAGAGGTCTTTGAGGAAAACAAAACAAAACAAAAAATAAATACAGCAAACATCTTTTCCCTTTGAGTCCTTCTTTCAAAATTAATTAAAACATTAACAATAAAAGAAATTGAAGTTACTATCTTGAGCTGTCAAGCAAATGTCAAACACCCAATGCAAACCATGATATGAACCTTTCAGAAATCTGAAACCAGCCATATCCCTCCTCAGTCCTCAAGCAGGAGAGAAATTGCACTGAGAGAATATCACAGCAATCCAAGCAGATTCTGGATCCAGAGGATTGCACCTGGATGCATGGGCCCACCATGGGAGCAGCAATCATCAGTGTCCTCCTCAAGACCCATTGGTCATTGCAGGATGGTAGGCAAGAGAATGCTACAGGAGAAACCATGGTAACAGGACGTTTTCATCTTCAGTAGCAGTTCCAGTGAAGGACTCTTAGGCTGAATGTGACCTATCAACATATTTTATTTGACCTAATTAGTTTGTGTTTTCTGTTCTTTTTTTTTTTAATTGCTTTCTCACTTTTATTGGTGAGCTCACATAAAAGTTCAGATTTCTGGATTCTTTGGGGAAATACGAAGTTCTGGCAATCCACTCTACCATGATCACCAACAGTCCTAGTTGAAGACTAGCTGCTCCCTGTTAATAGCATGAGCTCTTGGATTGGACAGTTTCCACCAGGCTCATTTGAATCAAAGTCTCTTGCTCGTCCTTTCTAAACATGTGAACACGTGCCCTTTTTGGGTACTTGTTGGGCATCTAGTTGCCTAGGTGAGGGAACCTCCAGAGAAGGATGCCTGCAGAGGAAGATGGAGAAGCAACCAGATGGCTTGTGATGTAAGAGGATTCACTGTAAGTAACCCCAACATCTGTTGAAAATCTAGAAGAGCTAGATCCCAGAGCAAAGAAAATGGCAGATTTTCTTGGGGGAGGATATTTGAAATGACATACCATAATGAAAGCTATAATTGTCATAGCTCACCATCTTCACATATACTTACTGGCCTTCAGCTAAAAGTTGATATCATTAAAAGCTGAGTATTAACCAGAAAGTAATCAGAATGATGCATATGCTTAAATTCTGCCAAAAATAGCAAGGAGGTATGGTGCAGAACAGACAGACATCAGTATAATAACAGTTCTTTAATGTAACTTTTAGAAGAATAACAAGTATGAGATAATTTGTCCAAGGAAACAAAGGAAAAGTTAAGAAACAAAACACATCCATATTTGAGAAAAAAATACAAAGGCTTTGAAAACTAAAAATACAAATTCAAACAAAATACATAAGGTTTGAAATAAAGGATTATTAGTCAGTAGCAGGAGTTGGAAAAATGGGCTGAATAATATTGGGAAAAAGGACAAAGTATTATCAGAGCTGAAAATTACATTCATTAGGGGGAACCAAAATGTAATCAATGTGACAGAAACATGCATAGGAACATGGTAGACAGTTTTACAATGAAAACACTGATGTGGAAAAGAACAAAGGTACTCCAAGCAATGTTGATTGAACAGACTATAAAATTAGTATTCCTGAGGAAAAGGACATGACAAATGGCACCAGAAAAATGCTTTAAAATAAAGTCTTGAATCTGTGGGCTAGAGGGTATACTGACCAGAATGAAATGACCCTGAAAAAATGACCCTGAATTACATAATCCAACCATATTCTGGAGTAGTTTACTGACCTTTACAGATAAGGGGAGAATCCAAGCAGAAGAAAGTGAAGTCTATATAAGGAGAAGATATGAAAACCAGCCTCAGATTTCTTATCAACATCAATCAATACCAAAGGTGTTAGAGTTGGGTCTGCAAAGTTGTGTGAAAATATAGCCTATCCTGTCGTTTTAAACACTCAAAAGAAAAATAGCACCCATGAGTACCTTTTAAAGGTATACCATGAGAGATTGTGGACTCTGAGAAACAAACTGAGGATTTTGAAGGGGAGGGAAGTGGGGGGTTGGGTGAGTCTGGTGGTGGGTATTATAGAGGGCACAGATTGCATGGAGCACTGGGGGTGGTGCATAAACAATGAATTTTGGAACACTGAAAACAAATAAAATTAAAATAAAATAAAAAAAATTTATATTTTGATGGGAAAATCCAGCCACATAGGAGATGAATCAAAACCAGGAACTCAAGAAAGAAGAAAACATGGTATAAAGTAGTGTTTGTGATTAATGAATGAATTAGAAGTAGGCTAAGATATAACTGAGGGAATTATGGCTGCAGACTATACACACTTGTACAATATAAACATAACATAACTCCTGCACATGGTGAGGAAATAAGAGGAGATGGGAGAGCATCCTTGTGTCCTCCTCTATAGAATCTCTTTTCCAAAGTTGAACAACGTGAAGTTTTAAAACATAGCATTTGTTTTAAAAGATGGAGTTAAAAATAGAAAATAATTCCGTTTCTTGACATTGGTCCATAATCCTTTACCTTAACTTAGCTTATTTCCCATCTGAGACTGATGGGTCTACGCTCCCAAGGTTAGAAGGAAGAACAGAGTGGACAAGTAGGCCACGGGAGGCTGCCAAATCTGAGAGAGGTGCTGGGAAGGAAAGAGGGGAGGAGGACAAATCATTAAATACTCCCAAGAGAGGGAGAGCTAAACCTTAAAGAGTGATTTAACTTGTGAAGGAGATTTCTAGGTTGAAATAAATTTAGTTTTCATTAATATAAAATGTGTCAGGATAGGATTGAACCCCTGTCCTGAGATGATGCTATAAAAGACACTATGGAGTTTTAGCTTGAAATTATCTCAAGCAACTCTTAATCCTGGGTGTGTGTGTGTATACACACACATACACACACACACACACACACACATATATGACTTAAATACATATATATGACTTAATCTGTGTGGTTTAAACTGGTTTTCTTATAATATACTAGTCTCAGAAAACAGTGAAGACTCAGGAAGTTAGTGGAAGCAGATTAGTAGACTTTGCAACAAAATCCACTGCCAGCCATGAGAGTTAAATATAGATGTACAATCCCTTCCTTATTTTTGAGTAGGATATTATAGGAGTCCATATGCTTAACCTACTCATCAAATTTAAGAAAAGGTCACTTTTAGGGGCACCTGCATGGCTAAGTCAGGTAAGCGTCTCACTTCAGCTTGGGTCATGATCTCAGGGTCCTGGGATCAAGCCCCGAATTGGCCTTCCCACTCCCTCTCCCTCTGCCCCTTCCCCATTCCTGCTTGATCTCCCTCTCAAATAAATAAATAAAATCTTAAAAAAAAAAAAAAGAACTTAAGAAAAGGTCACCTTTATTTTTTTTTTAAAGATTTTATTAGAGAGAGAGAGAACACTAGAGAGAGCTCAAGGTGTCAGAGGAAGAGGGAGAAGCAGGCTCTCTGTGAAGCTGGGAGCCCAATGTGGGATTCAGTCTTAGGACACATGGATCATGACCCGAGCCTAAGGCAGATGCTTCACCAACTAGCCACCCAGGTGCCCAGAAAAAGTCACTTTTAAAAAGTGATCAAATACCTGAATAAAAAGTGTTATTTCTGATTTCTGTTTCAGTTCTTAACACTGAAACAAAAAACCTACTTTCACCAAGCATCTCTACCATTTTATCATTTTTGTGCAGAATAGAAATGGAAAACATGGGAAATAGGTAAGCTATTTGGGAAAAGAAGTCTAAAAATGGAAAAAGGAAAGTTGTATACGTTATGTAATTATTGTTTGTTATGTATGGTATATATCATATTTATAACTTTATGTATATACCATAAATATGAAGTATAGTACCATTGCCTAAGTTACTCATTTTATTTAATATAAGAAAGATAATCTAATAAATTTAGTTTTCTTAAAATTTGAAGACTTAGGGAGAAATCAGAGGAAATATTCTTCAGAGGTTTTTTTTTTTAATCACTGAAAAGATTTTTTTGGGGGGTGGGGGAGGAATGACCTGGAAAACTTCTTTGTTTGCCTTTCCTTAGACACTAGCCTTCATGTGCTTAAGCTCATTGAAATGAAGTGCTCATGTAAGGGCTTCTTCCTTTTTTTTTTTTTTTTTTAAGATTTTATTTATTTATTTGACAGAAAGAGAGATCACAAGTAGGCAGAGAGGCAGGCAGAGAGAGAGGAAGGGAAGCAGGCTCCCCGCTGAGCAAAGAGCCCGATGCGGGGCTCGATCCCAGGACCCTGAGATCATGACCTGAGCCAAAGGCAGAGGCTTTAACCCACTGAGCTACCGAAGCACCCCGGGCTTCTTCCTTTTTATAAGTGCTTCTTTTTTAATGATAATCCTGAGCTGGTGGAAAATGAGAATAAATAATAATTGTCAATCTGAGAGCTTTGGAGTCTCATGACTCTCAGATTCGATGATTTGATCAAGGGAAGAGAAAGATGTGGGCTGCCAGTCCTCTGGTGGAGCACTCCAAATGTGGGCTCAAGCTACATGTCACCTCAGGGTTCAGCAGTTATCACAATGAAGTAACACAAGACTTCACAATCACGACCCACACTTTGCAAACCCTTCAGTGCAACCTGGTAATCACCTAATACTTCACTTGTATTGAATTAACTGTTTTGCCTATTCTTTATAAACTTTCCCTTGGATTCCATTCAGAGACCTTTCCTGAATCTCCTCTCTTTGCACAGGTGGAAAATTCTGGTGATCCCTGGCTCAAAGGTAGAAATTCACAGAATATATCATATTTTGAGTCTATTTACCTGGTCATGGCAACAACGTCAACTGTTGGCTTTGGAGATGTGGTAGCCAAGACATCCCTAGGACGGACCTTCATCATGTTTTTCACTCTGGGGAGTTTGGTGAAGAATATTTTTAATATCTTTACTAACCAAAAACATGTAGTTAATGGTGAGAAATAAAACAATAAAGGTTTGAGAGTGAATGTTGCATTATTCAGAGCAGGTGTCAGATGAAATGGAAAGATATTTAGAGCCCATATTTTCCAAATTGCACCCCCTGGTGGAGTGCATGACATAATTGCTTGATGCACAAAGATGAGGATGGCAGACGAAGGAGAGCAGACTTTCCCTATTACCCTCTACACTGAATTGAGCAACCTTGTATTCCTTAATCTTTGCCCATCAGACTAAAGTCTTTCTTCCAAAGAGGAAGAAGGGCATTTGAGATTTGATTTGAAGAAAATTCTGTTCTTTCCAGACCAAATGAGTAAGCTCTCTCTGAACTAGCATTCTATTTCAGATATGTGAATATCTGTATTTGGTTCAGGAGTGTGTCTTAGACAAAGGAAACCTCCTTTTCTTTTAGTGACTTTAATTTCAATCCCTTAAAAACTATTAACAGAATTCTCTACTCCACCTTACTGATATTCCTCTGTCCATATTGCTACATCCCTCATTTCATTCATTTTTCCTGAATCCCTTTCTGTCCTACATGCTTTATTTTTTTCTAAGGCCTCAAGAAGTACCAACTCAAAGAGTCAGAAAGGCAGGTAGATGTGACAAGGCAGGCAGGAAGTTTGCCTTATTGCTTGTCTTTGCTTTCATCATTTCGAATGCTGCAAAGCATTTTATTCTATTTAAACAAATCCAAAGGTTGAAGTAAGGAGGAAAAATCGTCTGCCTTTTTTTTTAAGATTTTATTTATTTATTTGGCAGACAGAGATCACAAGTAGTCCGAGAGGCAGGCAGAGAGAGAGGAAGGGAAGCAGGCTCCCCGCTGAGCAGAGAGCCCAATGGGGGCCTTGATCCCAGGACCCTGGGATCATGACCTGAGCCGAAGGCAGAGGCTTTAACCTACTGAGCCCCCCCAGGCTCCCCAGTCATCTGCCTTTTAAAAACAGTTCATAGTCATACCCCTCCTAAATAAGAGAAAGTTTTAGGTACCTTCTTTCTCCTTTATAATCTCAGAAGTTTGGACTACCCTTAGAAATAAAGACAACTAAGATTTTATTTGCTGGTCATTTTAGGTCCTATTTGCGAATTATGTCCCTGAAATGGTGGAACTTTTTGCTAACAAGAGGAAATACACCAGTGCCTATGAAGTAGTCAAAGGGAAGAGGTAAGTATAGCTTTCAAGTATAATTTCTACAGTTTGAGAAATCCTACTAGTCACATATCCCTTTCTAAACACCTACTGCCTGGCCTAGGTGAATATCTTGGCAAGGTCCTTCATTTAGCCAAGAGGTTTGTGCTAGGGGCACCTGGGTGGCTCAGTGGGTTAAAGCCTCTGCCTCCGATTCAGGTCATGATCTCAGGGTCCTGGGATCGAGCCCCGCATCGGGTTCTCTGCTCAGCAGGGAACCTGCTTCCTCCTCTCTCTCTGCCTGTCTCTCTGCCTGCTTGTGAACTCTGTCTGTCAAATAAATAAGTAAAATCTTAAAAAAAAAAAAAAAGAGGTCTGTGCTAAAATTAAATACCAGAAGAAGATATTTGCTCTTTGATAATCACTGCTGTATAGATGCTTAGCCCATAGTAAATCAACTAAAATGACGGCTAATGTTGTCATTTCCTTTCAAGTGTTGATTATAGCAACATTTCTACATTCCCCTATCACTAACTCTTCTCTTACATCTATTACTAATTGTCCTATTCATTTTGATCATATGGTCAACTTATGGCTAACATCACATAATGGTTCAAATTAAAGCCGCAGTTCACATTTAAAATAATGACTTCAATTCTATTGTCTTGGCCCAGATTCCCCTCTGCCATATGAGGGCTTGTTCACAGGCAGAGCTTTGCTAGGGGGAAGAACAATTTCCACAGTTTGTACAACACTTCATAGATAACTGTTTTGTCCATGTCACAGCCACCTGTTCCAGAAGGGAAACAGAGCTGGGGTTGTTTTTGTAACCTATTTCTCTGTGATGTGTTACTTCAGTTTCCATTATGGTTTTCACATCTAAGAAGGAGAGAATGGATTGGAGATCTTTAATTTGAAGGAGTTCTTTTTTTATTTAGTCTCCATCTGCTGTAGAGGAAATAGGTGCAGTGAAGAGAAACTCTCTTGGAGTGGTCTCACCACAATTGGACGAAAACCAAGCTTGACCTAGGAGTCTGAAGGGGAAAGTAAAAACTAGTAATGATGATGATGATGATGATGATGAAATGAGTGAAAAATAAATATTGAAAATAGTCTAATGAACTAGATAAGCCAAAGTCTAATCCAATTTATTGCAGGAAAGGGATGCGAAACACATGCCAAAGTAGCCCAAAAGGTCTGGAAAATTTAAGATTAAGTTAGGCCAAATGTACACTTTTGGTTTCCTTAAACGAGTAATAGAGGGAAAAATTGCTTCTTTAAATGCATGAAACCCAAGGAAAAGAATAGCTATTTCTCATTGTAAAAGTTACAAGCATAGATTTTTGTACCTGTCCTAGATGTCTCTCCATTGGACTCACTTTTTTGTAGGGACTAGGTAATTTTTGATGTGGAAGAGAAACCACAGTAACCTAGAATGAACTGCCACCTCTACCATACTGTTTGACTATGAGGAAATCAGTGAACCATGCCGAGCCTCTGTTGTTCCTTTGAAAAAAGACTAAATCAACTAATCAGGAATCAAGTGGGAAAAAAATCAAGTGAAATAACACGTGCACCAGTCCATTATTAGTTATAATAACTATGAAAAACATAGTGATTATTATAGTTATTATTATGTTCCTGAAAAGCTATGTGTAATTCAAATGTTTGGATTCATACCCAATGTGGGATGAGTTGGGAATACAGCAATCTGAGGCTTCTTCTCCTTATTGGAGATGCAATCTTCAGTGTTTCTGTTTTTAAAATCTGGGTAATTCAAATACCAGATTGATTTAAAACTAGGTTTAAGCAATTGTCCATCTCTAAATCTTGACAGGAAGATACTTCTGTTCCTCAGATGATCCATCTCACATAGTCTTGCTCCCTAGGTTCATCGTGGTCTGTGGAAACATTACAGTTGACAGTGTGACTGCCTTCCTGAGGAATTTTCTCCGCCGTAAGGCAGGAGAAATCAACATCGAGATTGTTTTTCTGGGAGAGTAAGTGTATCCGTATGGTTCATGAACTCTAAATTGATCCTTGAAATATGTGTGCATTTTTTAATGGGAAAAGAATGACCCTTGCAATATTCAAAGAAAAATTAAGAAAGAATAATAAGGAAAAAGAAAAGAAAAGGCAATCTTAATAATCAGAGTTAATCTCAGAGAATATTTTAAAATATATCTTGCCTGGCATTTTTCTGTGTATGTCCTAACATTGTTTGAAAGATTTCCTGTCATTTAGGAAAGTATTCCATATTTATTATTATTACATATGACCATCATGTTATACACAAGTCTGCTGCACTTTACAATTATTCTGCTAGTTCTCAGAATTGGAAGTATGAGTTCAAACTGATGCAGAGAGGACTGTTTTTGGTGATGTTTTTAGTCTATGAAGCTGACATTTCCACAAGTAGAGTTCAGGTCAACTATTTTGTGAAACACTGGAAAATGCATACTTAATACAAAAAGATATTTAAGTAGGCAAAATGGTTTTCTTGTTTTATTTTACAATTTTGATTCATAGTGAGATTGAACAATTTTTATGTTTCAATAGTTTCCTTTTTGCTTTCCCTTCCCACAATTTTGTTTCCTAGTGAGACTGAACAGGTTTTGTATGTTTTGACCATTTCTTTTCCTTTTTTGATGGATGAAGGAACTTGTCTTTTCATTTCTATCTCCTCTATGAGGAAGATCGTCTGTTGCTTCACTGACTTCTAAGCAGTCTTAATGTATTTTGATATTAGCCTTTTTGTGTCATGTGTTGTAAATATTTTTCTCTTTGCCTGTGTGTGTGTGTGCATGCACATGTGCTTTTATTTTAATACAGAGCATTGGATTTACATGCACTATAATCCATTGACTCTTTCATTTTGGGATCTGGCTTTTCTGGCATTTTTTGGTCTCTCTGTTCTAGAATTAAGCAAATATTCTTCTGGTATTTTTATGTTTTCATACTGAGCTATTTTATATTTAAGCTCTCTGGAATTGATTTTGTGTAAAGTGTACTGAACTAGCTTCTCCATTTTGTCCCAAAGGCTCATCAGTCATCCACACTTCGCTAAATAAGTCAGACATATTCAAAATGACATTTTGCTCTTACACAGCATTGTATACAGGATCACTTCAGCTTCACACATTTTATAGTTAACACTTTGTACTTTTTAGATTAAGGCATACCGAGTCCACTGTCCACTATCACTTCGGGCTCTCATATATGAGATAACCAGTAAGCATTGTAAACTCCAGCATGGTGCTATTGATGGACAGCCAACAGTCCTGTTTCACTATCTTTGCCTTCCTGTCTTCTCAGTAATTGGCATAATACTTGAATCCTTATATTAAAAAATAATAAAAAAGTGCTAAAATTGTGATAAGGGGCTAATAATTACAATCCAGTTGAGACAAAAAGAATATCATTAGATGTATTTGCTGCTGCATTTTCATGGACTAATGTAGGTTATTACAGGTACTTGTCAAGAGAATGAATGAAATTTTTAAAATGATATAAAATTCATCTAGAATTTTACCAATTACCTATAATTTCTGATGACTCTATTGTCATCAGAATTTATACCCTCTGCCAGACATTCTCTGTGGCTCTGTATTCACAAAGTAATTGCTTACTGGATATTTCCATCCCAGTGTTTCAAAGGCCCCTCAGATTAAACATTTTCAAAAGTAAACTCAGGATCTTATGTCCCTCTCTCCAGCTAACAAGGCAAAAAAATTATATATATATATGTGTGTGTATATATGGTATATATACACATATATATGTGTGTGTATGTGCATGTGTGTATAGGAAGGAAATATGTATTATACATATATATAAAGGAAGGAAAGAAAACAGCATTTTTCTTTCTCAGTAAATGGGATGTTATCGGTGCAGTTCCTTAAAACAGAAAATGAAACATTGTGTTTGCCACTCCTTTCCCTCAGACCCTGTGTACACTTTAATCAAAATCATCAATTTTATCTCCTTAATAACTACTAATTCTGTTTCTACCTCTTCATCTCCACTGTCACAACCCTATTCAAAATTAATATTTTGTCTCTCCTTAGTTTCTAGGAAGGCCACTTTATTTGTGATTTTTTTCTCAGAAACTCTTCTACTGTTATATGATCAGTTTATTCTTATGCTTCAGCACTTAGAGAGTCCCCCTACCCCAGTTCAAGCCATCTGAATTAGTGTCTTCTAATCCTTCTTTCTCACAGCTCCATTATATTTCCTTTAAAACAATGATCATGATCTGCAATTTTGGTAGATTTTTTTCTAACACAACTATTAACATTTTCTTCCCTTACTGTATATTCATAGTGCTCCTCTAGATAAGAGGCGCAGTCTCTTCCACTTTGCTTTGAGTCTGGCTTGATTTGATAAATTGAATGCCACATGTGACAGAGGTGACACTTTGCTGGTTTCAGGCCTAAACTTTAATAGGATTGGTAGTTTCAAATTTCACTCTCTTGGAAACCTATATAATCATGTAAAGAGTCAGAGTAGCTTGCTTTGGTCGGGGAGAAGGCCCAGACAACTCTCAGCTTCTCTAGTTATGTAAGTGAGACAACAGTCACGCAGGTAAAATTATTTTGGACATTCCAGCTCTCAGTCAAGCTCTGTGATGAATGTACCCTAGTGAATGGCCACAGTCAACACAGTATGGAACAGAAGAATTACCTTGCTGAGACCAGCCAACCCACAAAATCTTGAGAAATAATATACTATTGTTTTATATCACTAAGTTCTAGAATGATTTATTTTGTGGAGAGATAATTGATATAAAATGTGGTCCTGGAAGTGGGCTGCTATCATAACAAAAGCCAAAATGTGGCTTTCTCCTTGGAATGGGTGGTAGGCAGAGGCTAGATGGGTTGCCTGGAGACTGTTATCAGAGGCTGGAAAAACAGTGAGAAAAACTGCCATTGGGTACAGAAAGAACAGCACCCCAAATAACATGATAGATAGGAAATACACTAATTAAGACTGTGAAGATGACTGAGAAAATTTCCTGAAAGAATGTTAGGTGCCATTTGCTCTAAGTATAATCACGTATGATGAGATATGGTAAGAAAATGGAGGTAAAAAGTAACTCTTTAGTCTTCAAGCAGAACTTAAACAAAATATAGAAGGCTCAGAATAGTCTCTCCAGCTGGCCAAAAATTGCCGGTGGTAAATGACCTCGGGGTGGGGGGGTCAAATCCAGGGTGCTATAAAATATGACCTCAAGTCAAAGGGTAGGATCTAATCAAGGATGCAGCTCAGCTGTAAGATCCTTTGTTAAGACCTCAGAAAAATGTAAGGTGGTGACTTGTAGGTCCTCTTAGGCAGGCAAAGGGCTTCTAAGAAGCTGAAGGACATTCTTCCCAGAATTCTGACTTTCTCAAAGTAGAGATCTGTCTCCAAAGGAATCTTAAGGATATGAGTTTGGGGGCATGAACCTGAATAACATTTATAGAAAGTCATCAGTGCTTTAAAGAAAATTTTAACTGTCATCTTGGAGTAAAAGGGACAGAGAGACTTCATAATGGAAGCAAATGCCTCTTGGCTCCCAACCCAGCATAGGTAGGAATTAGACTGAGAAAGCTACTCAGGAACAAACATGGGCCATTTATTTGGAAAACAGAAGATGACTCATAGGGTCAGAGGGCAGAGATAAGAACTGAGAAAAACAATGGATTGGCCCATGAGAGAAGAACTGGGCCCTAATCAAAAACATGCTCTGCCCTCTGAGTCAGGGGGCATGAAAATAAGTGCTCAGATAGATTTCAGAGTTTCAGTGGACCAGTGATTTCTGTGTGCTGTCCATTACCATCCCAGTGTCTTTTGGTTGGGAATGTCTGCTGCAGTTTTCCTGCCTCCTCATGGTGTTCTGGGTGTTGAGATGGAGATTACTTGTCTATCTAAGTCATGGGTCATCAGATGAGGAGGAGGCTATCCACATCTAGACTTGATGTAGATGACAAGATCCAGGATTTAAGCTGAAGCTTTAAAGAGATGAAACTTTGGGTAGAGAAAGTGAGAATATTTTGTATAGGGGAGGGATGTGAATCGTTGTGGTAGATTGTTTTTAGAAGGTGGCTACCAGGATTCCTCCCAATTGTTGACACATATTCTACTCCTCCAACAAAAGTAGTCTCTTCTCCTTTATGTTGAAATTAGACAACCTTTTGATTCATTTTAACCAACAAAATATACATGAGTGATTGGGCCAATTATGGGCTCAGCCCTTAAGAGGCCTGACAGCTTCTGCTTCCAGTCTCTGGGAGCCCTGAAGCACTATAGAAGAAGTTCACCTACTCTGATGGAGAGGAGGTCCATCCAGGTGCCAGCTCCTCCAGCTAGCCCAGTTGAGGCTATAGATATAAAGGTTACCTTATCTTGGATGTTCTAACCCACTAACACTCTCAGCTAAATGCAGGCATAGGAGTGACTCCAGCAAAACTACATGGAGCAGAAAAATCATCCAGCTGAGCTAAATCAAACCAAAGAATTTCAAGAAATAACAATTTATTATTTCTAGCCACGAAGATCTTGAAAAATTTTAAGTGAATATAGGTAACTGATAGAGAAACTGTTGCTTTTCTTTCTTTGGTTTCCTATTATTAAAAAAAAATTCTAAGATGATATGACAGAAATTGTCATAAAACTAAAATACTAATACTAATTTATATTCCTGTGTATCAGGATACTTAGTAGCATATAACAAAAACTACTTATGGTTAAATTAAGCAGAAATAAATGTATAAATAGATATTAGACAGCTCTCAAAAATTCCAGAAGAGCCAGATAACTAGGCTTAGAGAATATATAGCATAAAAGAGTAATATTGTGATATTCATTTTATGTGTATTTATATTTCTAAGTAGTTGATATTTTCTAATATTATTAGAAATACTGTCTTGTTAGTTAATTTTTCTAGTTTTTTGCTTTTGGTACAAAACACAGTATTGACTTTTGTATATTAACCTTCTATCTATCCATATTGCTAAATTTCTCCATTACTTAAATATTTTTTTTATAGTGTGTTAGGAGGGGTTTCTATGTAAATAATAGTTTCAAATAAAGACAGTTATTTCCTCTTTCCTAATCCTTTGTACTATTTATTTTATTTTCTTACTGTACTTGATAAGACATCAAATATAACAGCAAAAAAACTGGCAATTATATATTTTCTTTTTCATTTCAAAGAAAACTCTTCTAACATTTTGTCATTAAGGACATCCTTTTTATTTTAAAAATATTACTGCATCTGGGCGTCTGGGTGGCTCACTGGGTTAAGCCTCTGCTTTCACCTCTGGTCATGATCTCAGGGTCCTGGAATCGAGCCCCTATCCATGTGGATAGGGCTCCTCTGGTACAGGGAGCCTGCTTCCCCCTCTCTCTCTGCCTGCCTCTCTGCCTACTTGTGATCTCTCTGTCAAATAAATAATAAAATCTTTAAAGATTAAAAAAAAATTCCTGCATCTGAGATGACTCTATATTTTTACTTTTAATTTGTTAATGTAGTAAATTACATTAGTAGTTTTGGAGTTACGGTTAGTTTGGCTTTGTAGTTTGGCTTTTTAGCTAGAGACTATTCCCTCCTTTTAATGTCTTTGAAAGACATTGTATTAAAAAAATGGGATAATTTGTTGCTTGAAAGTGTGGTAGAAGATACCATAAGACCATTTAGAACTGGTGGATTTAAATTTTTGTTTGGTGTCTGGGTGTGTTTTGTTTTTGTTTTGTTTTGAGAGATTTTAAATTATGGCTTCAATTTCTTTAATAGTCATAGGACTATATTGGCTTTATGTTTCCTCTAGAGTGAGTTCTGATAAGATATATTTTTAGCAATATGTTTTATTGAATCTCAAAAGCTGTTACACTTGGTTATCTGTTATATTCTTTCATTCTTATTTTTTTTAAAGATTTTATTTATTTATTTATTTGACAGAGAGAGATCACAAGCAGGCAGAGAGGCAGGCAGAGAGAGGAAGGGAAGCAGGCTCCCCGCTGAGCAGAGAGCCCGACGCGGGGCTCGATCCCAGGACCCCAAGATCATGACCCAAGCCGAAGGCAGCGGCTTAACCCACTGAGCCACCCAGGCACCCCCATTCTTACTTTTATCTCTACTTTCCCTATAGGTATTTTATCTTCTTCATTCGATGTAATGAATCCAATTTCCTGTATTTTTGTCTTTTTCTTTCCCCATTGATTTTACTACATCTCTGCCTATTGTATTAGTTTCTTATTGTTTGTTTGTTTTTTTCAAAGACCCAGCTTTTGGTTTTATTGATCTTCTTTATTTCATAATTTCTTTTCTATTTCATTCTTTGCACTCCTATTTTTATTGTCTCTTTCCTTCTTATTTCTGTGGGTTTATCCCAAAATTAATGTCCAAAGCTATAAACAACTTCTAAAGCATTGCATTTGTTGTATCCAAAGGCTCAGCTGTTTAGTGTTCGCAACATGATTTATTTGTAAGAATTTTATAGCTTCCATTAAAATTGCTTCTTAGCCCATGTCACTTTTAGCAGTCTATTTTTTTAAGAAATGGAGGTTTTTTTTGTTATTAACTTCTAACTTAAAGGGTATTGTGATCAGAGATTGTAATATGTTTGACAGCTATTTTTTGTAGTATGTTGAGGCTTTCCCTATTGGTCAAGTAATTTATCAGTTTGATAAATCCTTGTGTGCTCTCAAAAAAAAATTAGAAGAGTATTCACAATACTAAGGTATAGAAACAACCTAACTTAAGTGTGAATTGATGGATGAATATATAAAAAAATAGACACAGCACATACATGTATGTACATACATACATACATACATACACATATACATATGAATACATGCACATATACACATACATGTGTATATACATGCATATACAGTGGAATATTATTTAGCCTTAAAAAAGGAATTCCTATTATTTATGACAACATGGATGAACCTGGAGAGCATTATGATAAGTGAAATAAGCCAAAGAAACAAATACTGTGTGCTATCACTTATATCTGGAATTTAAAAAAAAGTCAAACTCATAAAAGCAGAAAGTAGAAAGGTGGATGCCTAAAGCTAGGATGCAGGGGGAGGACATAGACAAGGGTTGGTGGTACAAACATATAGTTTTAAGATGAATAACTTCTGAGGCTCTCTTGAAAAAAAAAGATAATCATGTGAAGTGATCGATGTGTAAATTAAGTTAATGGGAAGAAGGCTTTCATAATATATACACATCAAATTATCACATGCTACATTTTATAGATCTCTCAATTTTAATTTTACCTAAATAAAAGGGAAAAAATGACTTAGAAACATCAAATTTGACCATTTTTTTTCTGTTTAGTCAGTTAATTGAGAGCAATGTGTTGAAATCTCTCATTACTGTGATAATTCATCAATTTATCTCTCTAGTTTTGTCAGCTTTTTCTTTATATATTTAGAAGCTATTTCATTAAATTCATCATTGTTTTAAAATACCATGTCTTTTCAAATAATTGAAATGTTTTTATTTTATCATCTTTATTAGTAATTCCTTTTTTAAAAATTTTTGGACATCAGTCTGATTTGCATTTTATCATATCTTGGCGATTGATGGGTCTGAGCTTCAGACCCATGCCTAGAATAAGGCTAGTATGGATAAGGAAGGGAGGATCCTAGAGGAGATTAAGAGTTCTATTAAAGGCACTAAATAAATATAACAATCGCTACACCAAATTCACGCATCTTTTTACATCTTTGGTACCACATTCTTTGCCCAGGGTCCCTCCTTCCTTGGAATTAGAAACTATATTTAAGTGCAACATGGCCTATACAACTTTTGTTTCTGGATCTGCACTAAAGTGGGATGATCTGAGACGGGTTGCGGTAAGAACTAGTTCTTTTTCTTCTTCTAGTTTCCCTAAGCTGCAACAATTAAGATGATAAGATGTATTGCTCTTTCAAAAATATTACTCTAGATGCTTTGAATGGAGGAAAATAAGACTTCCTCAGTTTTAAAAACTGATCATAAAGGAAATGTAATAATTGATCTCTAAATCCTCCTTGATGGATACCAAGCAAAGCTCATTGTTTACCTATACTTACATTTATTTATTTTACTAAATTCTCTATTTATCTAATGCAATTTTATTTTATCAGTCTAAGAAATCTGAAAAAGTTATGGATAGCAAAAGTTTTTAATTTTACCATACAAGTAAGATTGTTACCAGATGACAAATTTCCCAGCTTTTTCTAAACATACTGATACGCCTTTTCATAGGAGAAACATGAAGGAAAATAGCAGAAATCCCATTAAGGCTTGGAAGAAAAATAATGAGCTAAGTCCAGACATCTAGACAGCTTTCAATTAAGATCAAAGCCAGCTTCCCCCATGTTTTAGGTTTCACAGAATCATACCAAGGGCTACAGTTTTTAGAATCAGAGATCGATAGAGTTAACATAAAGAACTGAAATAGAAAATGACAGTCTCAGAATAAGCTTTCTCTTTCCCACAAGTCAATATTACAAGAGCCACTTCAATAATTTTCTAAACCCTTAAGATTCAGAACCCACAAGTATGGAATGCTTACTTTGGGCCAAGCATTCTTCCAGTTCCCCCATTCTTTGCTCTCCTGAAAGACACATAAATATACAGGAAGTTTTTACTTGGTTTTGGACAATGGGAGAACTATAAGTATGCACTTTGTCTTGCATCTTTGTTAGAGACCCTAAGCACAGATTTGTCTGCTGCAGCCCTTCCAGCACTTCCAGCTTCTATAGGACTCTGATTCTGATGTAAAGACGTCCTTATCACAACTCCTCAAGAGTGTTCTCTTTCTTATGGAAAACTTTATGATAAAACTATAAGAAAACCCATAGGGGGAGCAGTAGAGCATTTCCCATGTAACTAACAAGATGGCCGTCGTTTAATCTTGACGAATAGGTGGAATCTGCGGAAGCATGCCTGATTATAGCTAACCCTCTGTGCAGTGATTTGCAAGCTGAAGACACTTCAAACATTATGAGGTAAGAAGCTGGCACTTTGCTTTATATGCTTCAGTGCTAATTTTATTTCTACCTCTTTTAAAATAAAGCCTAGTGCAGTGGACTAAAGAGGAGATGATATCATCTGTCACAGCACTAGGTTCATGGTATTCCAGGTTTCTTCTGCCATTTTTTTTTTTTAACTGTGAAGTTGTAGGAATAAGGAAGTAAAAAATAGAGTATTCTGAGTATCTCTATGCTTCACATATTTCCTAAAGTTTCATACAGATACTAACTCTTTAAATTAAAAAAGCAAGCATACAAATAACTGATAACTGTTCAGATAACACCATTATAAATAACATCTTTAACCCACCAAAAATAAAGATTCCATTTGTGATTGGTGAGCCCTGTCAGTAGACTTTACTTACTGGGGTTTTAAGCCAGTAGTTCTGCTGAAATATTATGTATCATTTGGTATAATGTGTTTGTGATTATTGGCAAGTTTATCTTCAAGATGACTAGAATTGGTGTTGACCACCTTCAACTATGAACTATCTATGAGCAGGAACTTGACTTGTAGTAATAGCTTAATTGTGCAGGTAATGGCATTATGCCTAACCCAGAAGAACTCCTGGTCTCCAGAGCATAATAAAGATACATAGCTGAAGGTGATTCTACAAATAGCAAGAAACAGTTGAGAACATATGCTGTGCATAATACAGTACATATGAGATAGACCTTAGTTTCTTACTATGTATAATGAAAAGTTGAATAAGATAGTCTATGAGCTACTTCATGTTATAGACAAAAATACAGTCTATGTTTTTCCTGTAATTAATGTGTTTGAATTTGAAGGCTAAAATACATGAAACTATTTCCTCCTCAAAAATAGAAGATCACAGTCTCTTAGTACCAAGACCTGACCTTTTCATAGATTTCATTTACTAAATCATTAAAACAATAGCACTGTTTACCGTGTATGCTTTTAAACAGAACATTTTTAGAAAACTACATAACAGTGAATCTTGTGTTTTATTATGCTTACCCACACATCAATTTAATTCTGAATTTAATTATATTGCAAAGCCATTGGATATGGCACATCACTGATGAGTGTATTTGCTCTTTTTGTAGGGTTCTTTCTATCAAGAACTATTGCCCTAATACCAGAATCATCATACAGATACTTCAATCCCATAACAAGGTATGATAACATTCTGGTCTATTATCCTCCTCTTTTAGTCTATGGAGTTAAATGACTTATTTCATCCAAGTAATAGAACTTATTAATTTCTATAATTAATAGACCTATAGGTCTACACTCAAAAAGTTTTCTGCCGATTACAGGTGAAATTTGGAGTCTCATTAAGATTGTAAATTACTTAAGGGCACCTGGGAGTCTTAGTGGGTCGAGCATCCAACTCTTGGTTTCAGCTCAGGTCATGATCTCAGGGTCCTGGGATTGAGCTCCACATCAGGGTTCATGCTCAGAAGGAAGTCTCCTTGAGAATTCTCTCCCTTGCCTTTCAGGATCCCCGTTAATGTTCTTTCTTTCTCAAATAAATAAATAAATCTTTTAAAAAAAGATTGTTAATCACTTAGGAATATAAATTTGTAAAGAAGCATAGTTTCATACTTTAACAGCTGCTACCTGAGAGTTGAACTTCCAATCCACCTGAATGTAGGTGCTGAGATCCTTTCCTTTGGGACATTGACAGCTCTGGGCATACCCTCAATTACTGGCATCCTCTAAAAAAGAATTAGGAGGATTAGACAATCACAAAAGTTTGCGAGACAACCAGAAGCTTTGTCAGGATTGAACAATAAGGTTCAACTACGCAAGGCCATTTCTTCAAAACTGGTGAGATGGCTGTTTTATCTAATGCAGAATTTTAGGGGAAATGAAGAAAGAGAGGAATATTTCCAAATTAATGAATAAGATAAGACCTCAGAAAAAATCCTCAATGAAACAGAGATGAATGACTTCCCTAAAAGAGAGTTCAAAACTGTCATAAAGATGCTCACTGAGCTAGGGTGAAGACCAGATGAAGAAAGTGATAACTTCAACAAAGAGATGGAATCTATAAGAAAGTACAAAATAGAAGTCATAGAACTAAGGAATTTAATAACTGAACCAAAAAATACAGTAGAGGGGTTCAACAGCAGACTAGATGCAGCAGAAGAATCAGCAAACTTGAAGACAGGGTAGTGGAACACACCTAATCAGAGTAGCAAAAAGAAAAAAAGAGTAAAATGAATAGAGACAGCTTAAGGAACAATATTAATTGCATTAAGGAGTCCCAGAAGGAGAAAACAAAAGAGGGGCAGAAAATGTATGTGAAGAAATAGTGACTAAATACTACCTTAATCTGGGGAAGAAAACAGACCTCTACATCCAGGAAGCAGAGAGAATTCCAAATAAGATGAAATAAAGAGACCCACACCAAGACTCATAACTAAAGTATCAAAAGTTAAAGACAAGGAGAGAATCTTAAAGTCAGCAAGAGAAAAACAACTTGTAATGTACAAGGGAACCACAATAGGGTGCCTGGGTGGCTCAGTTGGTTAAGCATCTGCCTTCGGCTCGGGTCATAATCCTGGGGTCCTGGAATGAGAGTCTTGGACTATCTGCTGTGCGGGGAGCCTGCTTCTCCCTCTTCCTCTGGCTGCCACACCCCCCGATTATGCTCTCTCTCTCTCTCTCTGTCAAATAAATAAATAAATAAATAAAATCTTAAAAAAAAAAAGTGAACCACTGTAAGACTACCAGCAGATTTTTAAGCAAAAACTTCATAGACCAGAAGGAAGTGACCCAATCTATTCAAAATACTGAAAGTAATAAAAAAGACTGTCAACCGTGAATATTCTATCTGGCAGTGTTGTCATGCAGAAATAAAGAAGAGAGTTTTCCATACAAGCAAAATCTAGAGGAGTTCATCATAACTAGGACTACTTTACAAAAAACATTAGAGAAATTTCTTAAAATTGAAAGGAAAGGGCATTGATTACTAACAGGAAAAGATACAGAAGTATCATCTCAATGACAAAGGCAAATGCATGGTAAAATTCAGAATAATCTCATGTTGTAAAGATGGATTAATCATTCATGAAGTATGAAGGTTAAAAGACGAAAGGAGTGAAAGTAGTTATAACTGTGATTCTTAGTAAGGGCTACGCAAGGCCAAAAGCTATAACTTGTGATATCAAAAATAAAATATGGGAGGGGGGTAAAAATGTACTTTTAGAATGTGATCAAACTTAATTATATATTGTTATAAAATGAGTTATATAAGCCTCACAGTAACTACAAACGAAAAACCTATAGTAGTAAACAACAAATGAAGAGAAAGGATGCTAAGATCTGCAGAAAATCATGGACTCACGAAAAGAGCAAGAGAAGAAGAAAGGAACAGAGGATTGACAAATAGCCAGAAAAAAATTAACAAATGACAATAGGTACATACCTATCAATAATTACCTTAAATATAGATGGATCAAATTCTCCATTTACACTTAAAGAAAAAGGGATATATATGTATATATATATGTATATGTATATACATACATATGTTTGAAAATGAAATATATAAGTAAATTGGAATTTTGTTCAGCCATAAAAAAGAAGGAAATTCTTCATTTGCTACAGTATGGATGGGCCTTGAAGGAATTATACTAAATGTAATAAGTCAGAGAAAGACAAATATCGTATGATTTCCCTCATACATGGTACCATAAAAATTTAAAAAAAAATACAGGTAGAACAGATTGGTATTTGCCAGAGGTGGGGGTTGGTAGGAGGGTGAAATAGTTGAAAGTGACCAAAAAGAACAAACTTCTGTTTATAAAATAAATAAGTCATGGGAATATAATGTACAACATGGTGACTATAGTTGATAATACTTTATAGTACATTTGAAAGTTGTGAAGAGAGAAGATCTTAAAAGTTCCCTTCACAAGTAATAAGTAATTGTAAACATTGGGGTGGTGGATGGTAACTAGACTTATTGTGGTGGTTGCTTCAGAACATATACTAACACTGAATCATTTGCTTGTACACCTGAAGCTAATACAGTGTAACATGTCAATTATATTTCAGTAAAAACAAGGACAAAAACAAACACACACAGATTATACACTAAGGACAGTACCAGAGGTCTACATCATTTGACCCAATTTTGCACTCTCACTATTTTTGCTTTAAAAAGTGACTCACAGTTTTTAAAAGCTGAATTTGTTCTTATCACTTCCACTGACATGGACACAATAAATGCTTTCAAGTAAATGCTTTCAAACAAATGCAAGAAAGATGTCCATTCAGAAAAAAACTTTCTTGAATTATATTTCTTCTTAACATCTGACCTACTTTCTACCATGAAACAGGTTTTTCTGCCAAAGATCCCAAGCTGGAGCTGGAGTATCGGAGACAACATCATCTGCTTTGCTGAGCTGAAGCTTGGCTTCATCGCCCAAGGCTGTCTGGTGCCAGGCATGTGCACCTTTCTAACGTCTCTATTTGTTGAACAAAACAAAAAGGTAACCTTGTAAATTGTTGTTGAATCTTGGCTTTCTTCCCCATATCCTCACAAGTTAGGATCAGAAATAGAAAATTGAGGAAAGCAAGAAGGCCCCAAGAAATGAGATTTGACTTCCACTTGAACTATGAAGGATTGAGAGGTCTAGACTGAAGTCCCAGGTATGGTGCTGACCTTGAAGATATTATTGATCTTATTCTTGTCTAAGAATATTTATCTGCAAAATAGAAATCATAGCTTTGCTATCTATCTGCAGTCCAGATGTTATTAACATAAAGGTAGAAGTACTTGGAGTTATTGAAGGCAGAAATATAAATAAAAAATAAAGGTTATATAGGAGGATGATTCACAATATTCAAAAGGCAGAAATAGCCCAGATCTCTATCAGTTGTTGAATGGACAAACAAAATGTATCATAGGAATAAGGGGATATTATTCAGCCATAAATGTTCTTAGAAATGTTCATAGAAGTTCATAGAAATGAACTACTGGAATATACTGCAGCATGGATATATGGTATAAAGCCTGATATAAATCTCACATATTTCATTAATTCTGTTTATATCAAATAACCAAAATAAATAGAAGACAGAATGCTGATGGTTGGATCCATGTTGCCAAGGGCAGACAATGGGGAAAGTGGTAAGAATTGAGAACAATTTGTTAACCGATAGGAGTTTTACTTTGGATTGACAGAAGTATTTTCAAACTAGATAGGGGAAGTGACTGTACAACATTCTAAATGTACTGATGCAACTGAATTGTTCATATTAATTTTTAAAATTTGAATTAGAAAATATTAAGAAAAAATTTGTAAAAAAATGAAAATTAAAGGTTATATTATTAGTGGTAAAATCATATATTTAAATATAAATTAAATTCATGATAATAATAAATATATTCACAGAACAAATAACAATTAAAATCTAATTTTCAGGTTATTTTGGGAACATTCTATGCAATAATAACAATAGTCACCACATATTGAGTACCTAGTATATCACTCATTTTAAATACCTTTTGCTTCCCATTGATAATATTTCAAGGTAGAATCCCAGTAATGGGTCAGTGAAGCTAACTAACTTGATTGTATAGTTAAGTTAATGAGTAGAAGAGGTAGAATTGTCTGACCTAATATCTTACAACTATGCTTGATACCTGTGGTTGTTGGGTATCTGCTCACAATTCCCCACATATCATGTCCTTTGATGCCTTTGAGACTAAATAAGTGGTCAAGGGGATATTGGGACGACTGCTATAAGCACAAAGTACAGCCTTTAAAATGCCACCTGCATGAAATGTTCCAAGAAAGGTTCCAACCTCAGCTGGACCCAATTTCCCATTATCTGGAGGCTATCCAGAGAGTGACCTTTCCTCTCCATTTATTCGGAGTCTACATATGCCTTCTTTTATATTCAATTTCCCTCTTGGCCTTTCTTTACACTTTATTTCCTTCGTTAATAAATTTAAAAAAATTTACATCTTTTTTGGTTTTTTCCCTGGTACTATCTAAAACAAAATGAAACAAACAAAAAATCCCAAACGAACAAACAAAACAAAATAAAAAACTATGAAAGATGCTCTGGCCAGCAAAATGCTAGATGGAAAACATGGAATTCTTCTATAATTCCTTCTGTGAATTGGAGGAAATATCATATACAGATAAATAGAGATGACGTCAGACGGTAGGAATGAGCCTTGATGACACTATAGTGAACCTGCCTTACCCTCCTCTTCCTGCTTACTGCGTATGTCCTTGAAAAGTGCTTGTGAGGAAATTGTCTCTGCCTGTGCTGTCTACTCAGAAAGTGCAAGATATGTGTATTCATGTACAGTGACTCAGTTGGGCTCTCCATAGAGTCTCCAACCCAGATATTGGGATTTGTAAACTGCTGCCACTCTGGGGGTTTGAAATCATCCCTTTTCACCAAGTCTCAAGGACAGGGATGTTTGAGAGGGTGCTTCCAAAACATAAATTGTGTGTGCAAATCCCCTGGAGGTCTGGTTAAAATGCAGATTCTAATTCCAAAAGTCTAAGTGGGGCTTCATTTCTGAAAAAAAAGCTCCCAGGAGTGTGTAGGCTGCTGGTCTATGAACACTTTAAAAACTGGAAAACATTAACAAGAGTGAATGACAGTAGTATCATAGTATACACAGTCTACATAGTAACACGATAACATCTCCATGGCTGGAGAAAGGAAATGGAATAAGAGCTCTTTATGAAGACTTCATGTCTTTCATGGAAGTAGAGGAGGAAGATATTTAAAACCAACCCTATATTATATTGTTGTTCTTTCTGTGTGATCTAAAGTTGTAACCATCTCACTGAAGATGACCATCTGTCGATATTCATAGGAATTGAGAGAAATTTGTGGTTATGATATTTGGGGGGGGGGTGAAGTCTAAAACCTACTTTCAGATATCCTAAACCAAGCAGGGTCAAGGTAAGATTTTTTAATGCTATACTCATAGCTCTGGTGTTAGATTCTATAATAAACTATTAACTTAGATTTAACAACTAAGACTCCAGTGTCTTTGATCGATTTTTCTTGGATTAGACACTTTCTCTGTCAGCTTCTGGACCAATAAAATGAGAGTTATTCATCTCATAACCTGATTTTTCTGAGTATGACATTAGTATCTGTAAAACTTTCAAGTACTCAGATTCCAAGACCTTGGATCAATGATATGTGTTTCAACTATATTAATTATATGGTGAGAAATTATAGTCCAAAGAGCACTTCCAATTTCTTCAAAGCAGAGACAGCATTGCATTAGGCTTAAACTTGGACTAAATCTACTCCAGTTGACATACTTGAGCTCCCTGATTCTACAATGTAAATCGAAACTCTATCTTATCCTCCTGTTTCCCTTTCTGATCTTAAAAAAAAAAATGATCACAGGAAGTCTTCTCCATCTCTATCATTCTTTTACCCTCTGTCAAAACCTGAAACATTTACATTAGAAACATTAAGCCCGCTTTTTTGGGGGGGGTTTGTTTGTTTTAGTTATGGAGCCTTAAATAGGGACTCCCAGTGAAGTGAGTACTCTTCAATGAAAAATTTTTAGAGAGTGAGAGAAGGCAGGAGATTTGGCTGAATCTTGGAATGGGGGTTGCAGAGCGAGTGCCTGGATTGCTTGGTATGAGTAGTCCTTTTTTGTAAGTCAGAATATTTTTTCTGTGTGTGTGTGTGTGTGTGTGTTGTGTTTTCTAAACCACAGGCTGGTCGTCTGAATATTTCTGAACTAGCCTTAATCCTCCACAGCCACAGTGTTTTAGAACTTATAGGAATTCCAGACATTCACCTAGGTTTCTGGGCTTTAAGAGGAGCCTGTCCTGTCATGTTGGAGCAGTGTGGTGGGAGTTCTCATGGCAACAGATGGGGAGGATGATGAGAATCTATGGAGAGCATAACAAAATTCTGAGTTCTTATACAAATATCAGAGATGAGTTACCCAACAGCTCAAACTCTGCACAGGCTGTATTTAACCTTTGTGAGAGATATCCTTCTCTCTGCCCTTCTTCCTTTTCTCTGGAAACCTGCTGCTGTCCCTGATTTTTATCTCATGTCCATTGGTCAGGATGGCTCCTTAAGTTCATTTGAAGCTATGAAAAGTTCTGATGCTGGGCAGAAGCCTTGAGTGTTTTTTTCTTTGTGGCATATGGCTAGTCAATGGAAAACTTAGTATCTTTAAAAAAAAATCTTGAGCAGCGATATCTATGGAAAGACAACTTAGATTCCATATTACCCTTCTCCTCTTATTGTTACTGACTCAAAAACCAGTCTACCTTGCTGAAATTATTGGGAGAATTCCAGTTTCCACAAGGTGTCATGAATGCCATCTGGGAAGAAACCAAGTCATGATGCTTTCATTTTCTTCTGAACTCTCTAGCATAAGTAGTTGAGGTGTATGGTAGAGTTTTAGTTCTTCCTTTAACATCTCTTCAGTTAACCACTAGGACAAATCTCCTTTCTATAACTTAAGTGCAATGGGTGCTGGTTTGCTGCCAACAGGACATACAACTTGAATTACAACATCCCATAGTCCATGTCCGAGTGCTACATGTGGCACGATTGTGTATTCCAGGTTTTTCCTAAACAGCCCTGGCAAAAACATTTCTTTAATGGCCTGAAGAACAAAATCCTGACTCAACGTCTCTCTGATGACTTTGCTGGAATGAGTTTTCCTGACGTTTCCCGGTAAGTTAAAAGAAACGCTTTCATCGTTCTTCATGCAATGACATTCTTTCAATAATGTTCACTGGGGGGACCACTGTTGGCCAGGCTCCATGATAAATGCTGAAGGTGTAAGAATGAACAAGTCTGCATCTGTGAAATTGAGAAGCTTGCATTCTGTGTGAGACATAGTCGCCATGCTGGCTATGATACACGTAAGAATAGATTCACTTACGTTCAGGACATTCAGGAGTCTCTTCCTCTGCTGAGGTACTAGTGTTTTCCCAGCACAGAGCACAGAGTGTTGGTCATATTCTTGTGAATTAGCACCCTGCTATCCTCTTTCCTCACAATTACTTGTCTTCCTTCCTAGGCTCTGCTTTGTGAAGCTTGGACTCATGCTGATAGCCATCGAACACAAATCCACGTTTCATGGTTACTGGTACCAATGAGACTTTGAATCTCTTCAGTTTTGTAAAAGAAGAATCTTTATGATTAAGACTTCTCCAAAAATACAGACATAACTAAGATTTTACCATTTGTTGAGAGCTAGCCTGTTGGGCACCCAGTTTGCTGTGGTGCACTTTGTATTGTCTTTAATGATTGTGGTTAGAATCTAATGATTGGAGTTAGAATGGTTACCCTAGTGGGTGGACAGGTGCTTTGCCTTTGTTCCCATGGTCCTCCCCAAATTCTCTCTCATGAGCAGGGGAGAGAAGAAATGTTCTCCTTCTCAGATCTGTTCCTTTTAATTTATTACTAGATCTTATAAGTCTTGACCATGAAATAGTACCATGAGATAGAATTATTTATGGCAATAAATGCTCCCATAAACTGTAGCTTTAGTAACTAAGCTACACAAAAAACTAAGCTACAAAAGTAGTTTGCCAGCTACTAAGCTGGCAAAATGGGAATTTGGCCTACCGGACAAAGTCTGCTTTTGGTAGAGTAGATAAAAGAGAGAACCAACATTATTAGACCATTGGGATTTCTTGAGAACCCATAATGAATAATATGAGAAGTAAAATAATTTATCATGTAATAAAAAAGAAAATCTTGTAAAACAGCAAATCAACTACTATGATATATATAGAGAGGATAAAAAATGCTGAAAATGAGAAAAACAGGGTTTAAATAGGATGGGGAACAAGAAAGACTATTATATTGGCTTATATATTTTTTTAGTGGAAAACTAAGTTGAATTAAATTGGAATCAACAGACCAAATTCTGATCCTGATTATGACTTGCTAGCTCTGTGGTGTTGGAGAAACATCCATTCTCTGTGAATTAAGGAGGTCATGTTAATACCTGAGACCCTTTCTAGCTCTAAAACTGACGTTATCAGGAGCCTTAGAATTATAGGGAAACAGTCAAAATTCAACAAGTTTGAATAATATCAGACAGACTACAAAGGAACAATTTTATATGAAATGTTGGACAGAAGAAAAATCTAAGTAGAGATACTGCAAAATGCAAAAGAAGTTAGCAGGGTACTGCACAAAGGAAGTCACTAAGGAGAGAATAACAAATAGTATCATCTAGCTGGCTTAATTCTATTTAACAATCCTGCCGTGCTCAGAAAAATCTCAGAATCTAAATCTGTGCACAAATGGCCTTTCTGCCAGAAATAGGTTACAGCAAAAAGGATGGAGTCTTAGAACCATAAACCAGGCAGTTTGAGTTTTAGACTGGTCCAGAACTTGGCCTTCAGCAACATGGGCTATGCATTGGAACTATTTGCAAAGTTTTAAGGCATATAGATTCCAAAATCCCACTCTGATCTTTACAAAATCAAAATCTCCAAGGGTGGGGCCAGAGAATTTTTGAAGACCCCATGATATAGTCAGTTTTTTTGCTGGTATTTGTAAACTACTGGACCAAATGTTCTTGAGGTCCCTTCCACCTTTAGCATCCTAGATTTCTTTAAACTTTATTAGGATGACTATGGGACATCACAGGCAGAAACACAAACATTTATTAGACAGCTAATTTCCACATATATTCAAGATGCCTTGGTGCTGTTTATTACCTAGCACATATGTACCCCTAATGAAAGAGGAACCTGCTCTAACTTACATTTAACTTTGGTTTCTCACCAAAGAGTCAGGTGAATCAAAGAGATTAAATCCTGATTTGGTTAATAGCAGTCTTTTACATGATTCCCAGTTCATGACCAGCAGTGCTATAGGCACTTAGCTTTCATAAACTCTTGAATCTCTACAGCAATGGGTATACTTCTTAGTCCCATTTTATAGAGAAGGAAGATGAGGCCCAGAAAAGTTAAATAATTTTCCCAAACTCACATCAGTCCCAAGTGGCAGAGCCAGCATCTGAACTCAGCACGGGAGGTGATTCTCATCACTGTGCTGTACTAAATCCATTGCAGCCATAAGTGGGAGGAAAATAGGGCATCTCAATGGCTGAGGTTTAGACTAGTATACAGAAAAACTGGAGGGAAAACCTATCTTTTCTCACCTTTTATCTTCTAATTGATACACTGGAATAGACTTTAAAACTTGGGAAAGCCCAGGTCACCTGGGTGCCTTAGTTAAGCATCTGACTCTTGATTTCAGCTCAGGTCATGATCTCAGGCATGTGAGATGGAGCCCCCCCATCAGGCTCCAAGCTAGGAGTGGAGCCTGCTTACGGTTCTCTCTTTCCCTCTCCCTCTGCCCCTCCCCTGCTTGAGTGCCTGTGCTCTCTTTCTCTCTCTCAAATAAATAAGTAAATAAATCTTTTTTTAAAAAGTTCAAAAAGCCCTTGACAATCATATGGATTTGTCTTAGGGAATAATTTATCATCTACTAAGCGATAAAGCTGGATCTGACCCCAGTCAGATAATGTTCTAAGTTTGTTCCAGTAGCAAACATTCTCTAGAGAGCAACTGGCCATGATTCATGAAGGGGATTTCAAGCAGTTTGGAAAAATGTGCAAAGGGAGTTCACCTCTCCTTTCAAATGCAACCGCAGCTATTATTGTGACAGTATCTTCATTACTAAATATTTATTTTTTTTAAATATTTTATTTTTTATTTGACAGAGAAAGAGAGATCACAAGTAGGCAGAGTGGCAGGCAGAGAGAGAGAGAGGGAGAAGCAGGCCCCCCACCGAGCAAGGAGCCCAATGTGGGACTCGATCCCAGGACCCTGGGATCATGACCTGAGCTGAAGGCAGAGGCTTAACCCACTGAGCCACCCAGGCGCCCCCATTACTAAATATTTAATATGAGTTCAGAGGGCACTGCCTTAAAAATAAGAGCTACAAAGGTACAACTCAGTTTATGCTTGCTAGCTAATGAACATCAACCAATATAGGGGCACAAATCCATGTTCTTTTCCTTTCAAAGTTAAAAGTGTTTATTCTACTCATTAATATCAGTCAGTAAACATTTGGAAAGTGCCATCCAGTGTCTCAGATAATAAACTACCTCAATATAGCATCAACACAGCTACCCAGCATCTTTTGATTCTTGGCATAGTGTGGAAGAGCTTTTGTGGCACAACCCCTTTTATTTTTGTAAAGCTCTTACACTCAGAAGTTACTTTGGAGTACCCTAACAATAGAATAAGCTTTGCCAAAATTAATATATGACTTCTTTCCAGTGTTAATATAAAAGGAGTGTTTTAAGGGAGTAAAGGAGTACTTTTACCATGTGCAAATGAAGTGAGGGTACTTTCAAGGTTATAAGACCTCATTCTGTTGAAGGTCTGAATTAAAGGGAAAAAAATGGGATAGCCTGACAAACATAGGGATAAATGTGGGGAATTCAAATAGTCATGATGTAGTACTACATCAAGGAGTCTCATGGGTGAAATTTGTAAGATGTCATTTTCAAACACACAAACCATAAGGAAAGAGAAAATCAAAGTGTTCATGTGCAATAGAAACAGTTCATGTGGTTCCTGCTCTCAAAAATCTGGTAATCAAGATAGAAAAAAAATAAAGTCTAAAGAAATATGCAAGTTCAAAAACTGCATAAGCAAATAAAAGGAACTTTTGAATCCAGCTGGTTAACTAGGCATAATTTAATTTTATAGGACAAGTAGGCTAAAGATAAACACTATGACTATAAGACTTGCAACCATGTGGCTGTGGCATTGGGTAGGCTAAATTAGCAAGGCTTCATGCATCTGAGTTGGTTTATCCATTTTAGGTTTAGGATGCAGTCCAGGGAGGAGTTAGTTCACCCTTAGCTCAGCTGTGTGCAACTCAGTAATCATGTTGTGACCTGACTCCCTTCTGGATATTTAGCAGCCATCAAAGATATATAATCAAATGCAGTTTTTCTACCCTATTTGACAGTAGAATGGGATGGGGTCTTATTAACTCTACAGTTCAGGAAATCCATTGGTAATGAGAGAATGAAACATCAAATTTTTCCATAGAAATTCAAGGGGGAAATTACTGTATTTTTATTTTCTGTTTCCAGTAGTCTGCTGCTAAATCCACCTGTACAGGTTAAGCTGCGTAAGAACACACTAGGGTTCTTTATTGCTGAATCTGCAAAGGAAGTCATAAGGTAATTTTTTTCTATTACTTTATAGGGAGAAAGTCCTAAAGCAAATACAACTCAATGGCAAACTGATTCAGCACCATGCTTAGTGTTAAGCCTCACATAAGTCATTCTTGATTTGCTTTCATTGTCCAGAGCCTTCCTTTACTGTGCCAGCTGTCATCATGATATCTTTACTCCTGAGCTAATTGGAAAATGTAGCTGCAAAGCCAAGGTCCATCGACACTTCCCAGGTAATTACACTTCATATCTGGTTGCCCTCAGCCCAGCTTCCAGGGACATGACCAAAGAAAGAGGAGTTCCATCTCTTAAGATAATACCTATTTGAACTTGGCCCAGAAGTGGCAGATATTACCCCAAACTGGGCATACAAGACCTGAGAATCAGTTTTTTAGAGCTGGAAGAAATCTTGCTAGGTATCTAGTTAGACTTCTTCACAGGCCAAGCAAATGAGTACCAGAAGAGATTCAGTAATGTTCAAAGTCAAGAGCCAATTGGAGGCACCCCCAACTCAATGCCAGACCTGCTGACTTTCAGTCTGTTGCTTTTGACTCCATCACAATAGTTTTCCCTTTTCGGTCTCAAAGTTCAGCCTATATCTGACTGCTTGGATGGCCACAAGGCTATCTCATGACCACTCTTTTAAAAAAATTATTTTATGGCGCTATGTTTATTTGATAACATTGTGTAAATTTAAGGTGTGCTATGTATTGATTTGATATATTTATACTGCAATGTGATTGCCACTGTAGTGTTAGCTAACACTTCTATTTTGTCACATAATTATCATTTTTCCTAGCATTGGGAACAGTACCATTCCTTGAGTACCCTGTCTCCTGAATGGACTGTAGGGGATTTAAAGTTTACTCATTCTGACACAGTGATGAGGAAATGTAATTTTTTCTCTCATCTCTAATTGAACTCAATAGCTTACCAACAACTTTACCCTATAGCAGCAAAAGAGAGATTGTCTTAAACATTCATGATAACTTCTTCCCTTGTAGTTTAAAACTTAGTCTCTTCCAAGTACTTTAGGATTCCGTGGGTAAAATCCCAGTGTTTCAGCATTTAAACTTAATTCAAAAGTTGGATTTCCTATCAGGACTATTCTTATCTTTAAGGTTTTCATCCTTTCCTTCTCCCTAGAATTCTATTTAAATGCAGGAGTAAATTTGCTCAACATCATGGTTGTATGGGTTTTTTGTTTGTTTTTATTTTTGAGAGAGAGAGAGAGGGAGAGAGAGAGCAAGCTTGCAAGGTAGAGGGGCAGAGGGAGAGAATCTTAAGCAGGCTCCACACCCAGTGCAGAGCCCCACTCAGAGTTTAATGTCCTGACCCTGAGATCATGGCCTGAGCCTAAATCAAGAGTTGGACACTTAATTGACTGAACCACCCAGGCACCCCCATGGTTGTTCTTATAGTGGACAGCAAGATACCCTTTCATACAAGTCCTTCCTGGTTCCTGAGGTACCTCATTCCCTTGGTAAGTGTCAGCCTCTGTGACCTCTCCATCAGTAACCAGTATTAGTTCTTCCTGGCTTTGGGTCACCTTCTGTCATTTATTACCGAAATCCATCATCCCTGCCATAGCCTCTGATCTTGAGGTCTGCAAAGCCCCTTTTCTTGTACTCCTGATCTATTCATTCTGTATGTTATTTTGGCCCCTCCGCTGTTTGAGACTTTTCAGTCTCCTGGTGAATATAGATGCATACCAGAAGGTGGGAGCCCTCTCCAGCCTTCTCTCTGCTTAAGCCCACTTGCTGCCTCATCTCCTCCTCTGTAATCATCTTGCATTGTTACCAAATACTCTTCTGAGCCCCCTCCACCAATGAAAATCCATATGACAGAGGAAACACATCCCTCATTTTTTCCCCCTTGCACACCTTTCAAGCTACCACATTTTCCTCGTCCTGCAACTTGAAACACAACCTGTCCTCAGCAACCTGAAACACAAGTTGTGTGTGTTGGGTGTGGGAGGGGGCTGGGTTCTTTCTAAGGGATCCCAGCTCTAACATTTTTATATCACAATAGCTTTATTAAGATATAATTTAAATACCATGAAATAAATACTTTTAAAGCATACACTTCAGTGCGTTTTAGTGTGCAAACAGATTTGTGAAACCAGCACTCCAATTTTAGAACATTTTCTATAACTCAGAGAGGAACTCCATACCCAGTAGTGGTTACTCCCTATTTTTTTCTGCCCACACCCCTGGAAACCACTAATCTATTTTTGTGTCTATAGATTTGTCTGTTTTTGTCATTTCATGAAAAAAAAATGGGAATCAGGGAAAAAAAAAGGTCTCTTTTTTCTGGCACCCTTCACTTAGCCATGTTGTAGCATGTATCAATACGTCATTTCTTTTTATGGCTGAACGATATTATGTTGTATGGATATACTTCATCTTGTTTATTCATTCATCTGTTGATGGACATTTAAGTTGTTTGTACCTTTTGGATATTGTGGATAATGTTGCTATGAATATTGGTGCTCAGATATCTGTTTGAGTTCCTGCTTGCGATTTTTCATGTATATATCCAGCAGTAGAATTGCTAAATCAGATATTAATTCTATGTTTAATTCTTTGAGGAACTACTATACTGTTTTCCACAGCAGCTACCTCGTTTCACATTTCTACCAGCAATACTTAAGAGTTCCAATTTCTCCACATCCTTTTTAAAAAAATAATTTTTTTTAAATAATAACCATCCTAATGAGTGTAAATTGGTGTCTTATTGTGGTTTTTAACTTTAATTACCCTAATGGCTAATGAAATTGAGCATCTTTTGTGAGGATATTATGGGCCATTTGTATGTCGTTGAAATGTCTATTCGGATCCTTTACCCATTTTTTAAATTGGGTTGTTGCCTTTCTATTATTGGGTTGTATACTGTCTTCATATATTCTAAATATCTGTCCCTTATCAGATGTATGGTCTCCCAGTATCTTCTCCTGTTTTATGATTTGTCCTTTTTTATTCATTTTTTCTCCCATTTTGTGGTTTGTCCTTTTTTCTTCATATAATTTTTCTTCATCAAAGTTTATTTCCTCATCAAAATTTAAATTTTGATGAAGTCCAGTGATGTATTTCATTATTTGTTTCTTGTGTTTTTATGGAATAGCTAACCTGAGGTCATAAAGATTTACTCCAATATATTCTTCCAAGAATTTTATGGTTTTAGCTCTTACGTGGGGGTCAGTGATTCCTTTTGAGTTGATTTTTATGTTTGGTTTAAGGAAAGGATCCAATTTCATTCTTTTCAATGTGGATATTCAGTTGTCCGTGCATCACTTTTTCTTGAACTCTTTTTGGTACCCTTGTCAAAAAACAATGGACTGCAAAGGTGTGGGTTTATTTCTGAATCTCAGTTTTATTTCTTTGATCTGTATGTCTAGCTTTGTGTCAGTACCACACTGACTTCCCTACGATAGTTTTGTATTAAATTCTGAAATCTGGAAATATGAGTCCTCCAAGTTTGTTATTCTTTTTAAAGATTGTTTTGGTTATTCTGTGTCCCTGCATTTCCTTATGAATTTTGGGATAAAAATGTCAATTTCTGCAAAGAAGCCATCTCGGTTTTTGATTGGTTTTTGATTGTGTTGAATCTGTAGGTCAATTTTGGAAATATTGTTATTAAGACAGTAAGTTCTGACACATGAACATGTGATGTCTTTATATCTATTTATACATGTAATTTCCTTCAGTGGTGTTTTATAATTTTCAGATAATAGGTTTTATACTATTCATGTTCAGTTGATTCCTAAGTATTTTATTCTTTTTAGTGCTATTGTAAATGCAATTATTTTCTTTTTTTTTAAGATTTTATTTATTTATTTATTTATTTTAGAGAGAAAGAAAGCAAGAGTATGAGCAGGGGGTAGAGGCAGAGGGAGAGTGAGAGAGTCTCAAGCAGACTCTGCACTGAGCACAGAGCCCTACATGAGGCTCTGACTCACAACCCTGAGATCATGACCCAAAATGAAGCCATTTGCAGATGTTAGGGTCTAGAAATACAATTGTTGTTTGTGCATTGATCATGTATTCTGCAACCTTACTGAACCTGTTTTATTAGCTCTAATACCCTTTTATTTTGGCCTTTTATTTCATTTTCTTGCCTAATTTCTGCTCATTCATTTATGATTTTAGTAATATGAGTATTTCCTCATTTTTGTGGCCAGTCTTGCCAAAAATGCTTGTCAATTTTATTGGATTTTCCAAAGAATCAATTTTAATTTTTTAATCTACTATTGTTCAACCTTTTAATTGTGTATACTCTAATTTTTATTATTTCCTTTTTTCAATTTGATATGAGTTAATTTTCTCTTCTCAATGTCTTAACATGAATGATTAGATTAGGTTATGTGATTTTAGATCTTTTTTTCTTTTTAAATAAACAGAAGAATTAATGCCAGTAAAATTTCCTCTAAGCACTCTTTGGGGGAATGTCATATTTTGATGAGTTGTGTTTTTATTTTCATATTTATCTAAAAGTATTATATAATTTCACTTGTGATTTGTAGGGCCAGGACCCATTGGTTATTTAGGCATATGTTGTTTTGTTTCCACATATTTATGGATTTCACCAATTCCTTGTTACTGACTTTTCATTTAATTTCATTTTTATTGAAGAACAAAATGATTTTGTATTTAAATATAAAATCTTTGTATGAGTTAAATTCCTTTAAATACATTCATACTTATTTTATGGGCTATTATATGATCTATCCTGGAAAATATTCAGTGTATAGCTGAGAAGAGTATGTATTCTTTTGTCATTGAGTAAAATATTATATAGATGTTTGTTAGGTCTAGTTGGTTTATAGGTTTGTTTGTTTTTTTAAGTCTCCTATTTCCTTGCTGATCCTTGCTGATAGAACAATGGGTAGTTCTGTCTGCTATTGAAAGTGGGGTATTAAAGTTTCAGTTATTATTGTTGAATTATCTATTTCCCCATTTAAATATGTTAGTTTTATGAATCATGTATTTTGGATTTCTATTGTTATGTGCCTATGAGTCTGTTACATCTTAGCAGTAGATTAACCATTTTATCATTATAAAATGTTTTTGTCTTTAGTAATATATTTGTTTTAAATTCTATTTTGTGTGAAATTAGTGTAACCACTCTAGCACTCTTTTGGTTACCATTTGAATGAAATGTTTTTTCATCCTTTTTATTTCAATCTATTAGTGTCTTTGAATCTAAAGTATGTATCCTGTATACAGCATACAGTTGGATCATGTTCTTTTTCCCCGTTCTGCCAATCCCTGCTTCTTTATTTTATTTTATTTTATTTAAGATTTTAGTTATTTATTTGACAGAGAGAGAGCACAAACAAGGGGAGGAATAGGCCAAGGGAGAGGGAGATGCAGCCTCCCTGCTGGGCAGGGAGCCTGGTGTGGGGCTCGATCACAGGACCCTGGGATCATGACCTGGGCCAAAGGCAGATGCTTAACTGACTGAGTCATCCAGGTGTCCCCTCTGCTTCTTTTTTAAAGATTTTTATTTATTGATTTGTCAGAAAGAGAGAGAGAGCGCACACAGGCAGACAGAGTGGCAGGCAGAGGCAGAGGGAGAAGCAGGCTTCCTGCCGAGCAAGGCAGGCCCGATGTGGGACTCGATCCCAGGACGCTGGGATCATGACCTGAGCGGAAGGCAGCTGCTTAACCAACTGAGCCACCCAGGC